>RJWJ010004819.1:0-72786 GCA_004363605.1 Indri indri | reverse complement strand
AGAGTTTTATCGCTGGTCATGAGCTACCATCTCAGGCAGTGTACCAATTTTCAAAGAAGTAGAACCCGGGAGGATGAATCTAATCTGTCTGTGGTGAACGTGCTTTCTCGGAGACCTTGGAAACTTTTTCGGTGCCAGGAGGTGGAGTGAGCTTTGGAGCCCGGGTTTGTCTCCTGTCTCAGCTGCTGAGTGGCTGTGTGACCTTGGGCTAGTCACTTTACCTCTCTGAGTCTTGGTTTCCCCCTTTCCAAGATGGGAGTTTGATGATCTACCTCGTGGGGCTGACGCGGGGTTCACCTGAGACAACGCGGTGAAGTTGCCGAGTTGAGCCCGGCATCGTCCAGACCAGGCCAGCGGCCCCAGGTGGCTGCAGAGGGCCGGGCAGGGCTGGCAAGAGCAGGAATGACACCTTTCAGGCCCTGTTCCTGGTGCTGCTGGAGCAGCTTCCCACAGACCTCACCTGTGGGGGTCTTGGGGGGTGCACTGGAGCCCATAGTCCCTGAGTCCAGGTCCCCCTGTTGAGACCCCCCAGAGGGGCCCGAGGTGGTGGCTTGGGCCTTGTGAATATCAGTACAGTGGAACCTGTGGAGGCCCGACAAGGGTCACAGCAGCTGGCTGCCCCGAGGCCCAGGGAAGTTTCCAAGGCAGCTCTCCGAGCAGCCTGGGCTGGGGCGGCTAGCGGCTCCCAAGCTCCGCCATCTCCCATCTGCAGAAGTGGGATTTTTACATCCATAACTTCCCCATGATGCTCCCACTGAGGATTTACCCTTCAGTTCTGGCACCTCAGGGGCCTGGGCAGGACCCCTCATTCACCCAGCAAGCCCACCAAGTCTTGGACTTCGGCCCTGGCCACAAACGGGCAGCCCCACCCTACAGGCACCAGAAGGACCCGGAGTCTGGAGACCTCAGTTCTCACTGGGCCTCGGCTTCCCTGTCTGTGGAATGGGGCCGCGGGGGAGTCGTCTCAGAGGACTCATCACTCTCCGCCTCCTGCAGTGCATTTTCCGGGGCTGATCCTTGGTTTCCCCCGGTGAAATCCTCTCCTAAGCTCTCAAAGGCTTTAATCTCGGTTCATCCTCCCAGGAGGCCAGGAGGAGGGAGGCCAGGAGGAGGCCCCGGCTCAGAGCAATTAAGCAGCTCACAGCCACGGGGGGCGAGCAGGGCAGTGGGAGCAGAGAGGCCCACGGGTGAGGCGGGAGGGGCCCTTCCCCTGTGTGCTGAGGCTGCACCGCCGTGAGTAAGCGTGATTTTAAGGCCCCGGGTTTCAGTGGCATTTTACAGTCATGGTACCCCTTTTCTTATTCTGACAAACCAAACCTCACATGGACACCACTCGGCACCTTAGGTACCACCACGATGCCCACGCTACAGGGGAAACTGAGGCCCCGAAGGCAGGGCCGGGGCCAGGCTGTGAGCACCATGTACTTGGCCTTGAGTCTTGCCATCTCCTCACTCCGAAGTTTCCAGCCTCCGGGCTGCCGGGCGGCTTCCTCTTCTGCCTGCCCCGTAGCCCTGGCTCTGCCCCCGCTAAGCAGGACTCAGAGCTGCCTGGGGCCCGAGCTGGTGTCCTCTCTGCTGTCTGTGACCAGGCTGGCTCCAGGGCTCCAGAGCAGGTGCCCAGGACGTCTGGGCAGTCAGAGGGGCTCACTTCTTTGGGCCGCGTGTTGTCCTCCTGCGTCCTCTCTCAGAACCATGTTGTCTGGCAGCAGATCTCTGACGCGTGTGTGCAATTCTCCAACTGTCCCCCCAGTGCGGACGTGGCAGGGGAGGGGCCGCTCAGCCAGGCTGGGAGGGCCCCAGGGTCTGTCCCCAACCTCCAGGCAGGCGCGGGCGCTCCAGGCCCCGCCATCCTCACGGCAGATCCTGCCCCCAGCAGCGCAGGTGAGCATCCTGCCTGTGGACCCCAACCCAGTCCTTCCCTGGAGCTGTCCCCAGTTGCTCCGGCTGCCGTACAAAGAACCACACACCATTGCCGTGAACGACAGATGTTTACGGTCTCACGATGTGGAAGTTGGAGTCTGAGATCCGGGTGTCGGCAGGGTTGGTTCCTTCTGAGGCTGCGAGGGCGGATCTGCTCCAGGCCTCTCCTGGCTTCCGTTGCTCTGTGGGCGACCTTTGGTGTTCATTGGCTTGTGCACATCACCCCGTCTCTGCCTCCGCGTTCAGCTGGCGTTCTCCCTGTGCGTGTATGTGTGTGTGCAGATTTCCCCTTCTTATAAGTTCGCTGGTCACAGTGGATTAGGGCCACCCTGTTCCAGCACAAAGTCACCTTAACTAATGACCTCTGCAGTGACCCTCTTTCCAAACAAGGCCACGTTCTGAGGTACTGGGAGGTGGGACTTCAACATACGAATTGGGTGGGGGACACAATTTGTGGGAGGACCATCCTGCTTACACGGAGGACACTGGGCCACCTCCCCACGCCCCCATTTCCCCTCCCCTGTGACCCGCTTCCTCGCTGCTCCCACCTCGAGCAGCGCTTGCTTCCCCTCGGCCACGCGCCCCCTCCAAAGAGCCACAGACGCTCTCCCGCCTCGCCCAAGCCCTGCTCAGTGTCACCTTCCCAGAGAGGCCCTGTCTGAAGCAGCCCCCACATCACCATTCTCCGCACCCTGCACACCTTGCTTTATTCTCCCTCATGGCATGTTTTTAAAAGAATGTATCATGGTACACATAAACACGACACAGAGCTTCCCTGGCGACCATCGTTGGTGCGCAGTTTGGTGGCATTAAGCACATTTACGCTGCTGCGCAGCCGTCAGTCCCCTCTGTCACCACTGTCCATCTCCAGAACTTTCTTGTCTTCCCACACCGCCCCTCTGTCCCCGTCAAGCACGAACTCCCCGTGCACCCTCCTTGCAGCGCCGGCCCCACTGTTCTGCCTGCTGCTCCTGTGAGATTGCTGCTCTAGCCGTCTCCCGGGAGTGGAATCCTGCAGTATCTGCCTTTCTGTCTCGGCTCACTGAGCGTCGTGTCCTCTAGGTTGTCGCAGGTCTCGCCGTGTTGCAGCAGGTGTCAGAATTTCCTCCCTTTTTAAGGCAGACTAATATTCCGTGTGTGTCCACGCCGCGTTTTGTTTATCCAGTCTTGCACCCACGGCACTCGGGTTGCTTCCCGCTTTGGCTGCTGTGAACACGGGTCACAAACATCCGCGTGGGTCTCTGCTTCCGGGTCTGTAGGGTTCGCGCTCGGAAGCCTCACAGCATTTTAAATATTCATTTGTTTACACGTCGGCAGCCGCCCTCGCTGGAACGCGGCAAGCAGGGGCAGAGCGGTTTCTATTTCGTGCGTCGCTGTGTCCCTCACGCCTGGAAAGGTGCCCAGGTCGGTGAGTTCTCGTCGGGGGGTTGATGGAAGTCACTGTTAGCAGCACGGTGGGGAGACCCGGGCCCCGCGAGCCCCTAGGTGGCCGAGCTCGCCCGGGTATCCTCACTCCCACGGCTCCGGCGTCTGCCCACCGGTCATTTCCACCACCTGAGCCGTCATCCTCCTTTGATTAAGTCCCATTTTGCTGTGAAAAGAAAAGGAAGTGACAGTTGGCTGGTGGGGGAAAGTCATTCATTCCAGAAAGGAAATTGGATGGCGGTGTCTCCATCACCCACACCCGGCCCCTGCTCCCGGCAAACTCGCTCCCCTGCCGCCGCCCGCCGGGCCCCCGCTGTGGGCAGCAAAGCCGGTGTCAGGCGAGACACCCACACCCAGCCTCTCCCGGATCTCGTTAAACAGGCAGCTCTGACGGGTCAATGCAAGCCAAACGATGACCAGTTGTGGCCAGCCGTCCTTGAACGTGCTCACCGTCCTCTTCTCGTTGCTGTTTTCCGCAGGTAAAACCTCCTGGATGTTCAGCGGGGAGGGGGCGGCTGGGGTGGGGGCAGGTGGGTCCTCCCTGGGGAGGGTGCTGGCCCGTCTGGGGTTCTGGGGGCCAACAGGGGCCTGCCCTGAGTCCCCTGCCCCACTGGTGTCCCCCGGTGATGAGCTAATGTTCGCTGCTGAGCAGTGAGGACCCACTGTGCGCCCCGGCCCTGTGGGCGTGCCAGGGAGCTCAGGGGCTGCTGGGGGCCCTGGGAGAAGCCCTGCAAGTGGAAGTTAGGCAGTGCGTAGTCATCCCAGTTTACAGATGAGGAAACTGAGGCTCGGAGCGGGAGCTGCCTTGTCTGAGTTAACACGGCTAGTGGAGTCTAGCCCAGGCAGCAGGACCGTGCTGGGGCCCGACCTGCCGGCACCTGAACAGCCTCCCAGGCTGTCCCCCTGATCCCAGCTGGGGTCGCAGGTGGGCTCCAGCTCTCCTGGTTACAAAGACAGGCGTAAGCCAAGTCCTTCACTCCTGCAAACTAGAGCTAACTGGCCCCCAGCACCCCCACAGCACGGCCGGCCCAGCACGGCCAGCCAGCGCCTGGTCTGGGCAAGGCGCCTTCTCTGTCTCTGTCTCTATCTCTCTGTCTCTGTCTGTTTCTGTCTCTCTGTCTCTGTCTCTCTGTCTCTGTCTCCGTCTGTCTCTGTCTGTTTCTGTCTCTCTGTCTCTGTCTCCCTCTGTCTCTCTCTGTCTCTGTCTCTCTGTGTGTGTCTCTCTCTCTGTTTCTCTCAGTCTGTCTCTGTCTCTCTGTCTCTCTCTGTCTCTGTCTCTCTGTCTCCCTCTGTCTCTGTCTGTCCCTGCACTGCCTCATGCCAACAAGCTCTAGCAGAGCCGTGGGCATCAGTGTGGTGGTTTTTAGCCCTTGACCCTTTGCAGGGGGCGTAGCCCAGAGAGAGGCCATGAGCGGGCCGGGGGTGCCGGGCAGGACTCCCAGGACAGCAGAGCCAAAGCCAAGCCCAGCCCGGGGTCCGGGGCCGCCGTTCGCCTAGCCGCATCCCCCTCCTCCAGGTGCTCCCCATGCATTGGACCATCTGGTCCTCCCTGCCCACGGGCATTTTCAAATGAGGATCCTGAGGCATAGAGAAGGAAGGCAACCTGCTCGAGGTCACACAGGCAGGGCAGGAGCCAGCCCCTGAGGGAAGGCCACCAGGACCAGGAGTCTCGCTGAGCTCTGCACGCAGAGGAGTGCTCGTGATCCAAGGCTCAGGGACCTGAGAGCATGGCCTTCCCCCGGTGTCCCCTCTCTGCCTGGGCTGGTTTCCTGGTGACTCAGAACCCACTGGCCTCCTACCAGGTGTCCCTCAGCCTGAGAGCCATGCTGCGCTGAGAGTGGAAGCCGAAGGTGCCACCCTTTGCCTGCCCGAGTTTGCTCACACCCTCCTGTTCCAAGCAGCGCCTGCGCTTTGCTGGTTACAGGGACCTTCGTGTCGTTGCCAAATGACCAAAGCCGGTGACGCTGACTGTCCAGCGGGGCCTGAGAGAGGGGCGGTGGGTGCTGGGCGGGGCCCTTCCACACCCCATCCCTCAGGGCCTCTCCTCCCTGACCCCCATCTCTGCACATCGGCCCCTCCCAAGACCTGGAGGCCCAGCTCAAAGGCCACCTCCTCCGGGCTGCCTCCTGGGGTGGCCTCTCGGGCTGGTCCCAGGCCCGAGCTGGACTTTCTGACGGGCAGCACAGGTGTGCCTGGGCCCTCCCCAGCTGCCCACGAGCTGAGCGAGAGCAGACCCAGGCAGCGGCCCGGATGGCGGCCAGAATTGCCTGCCTGGCCCTCGCCTCCTGCCTCCAGCACACCCTGCCCCTGGGCCTGTGGCCCCGAAGCCCTGGAGGGCTTGCGAGGACAGATTGCAGGGCCTACCCCAGAGCTTTGGATTTGCAAGGTCTGCTGAGGGGCCTGAGAACCTGCCTTTCTGACAAGCCCCCAAGGGATGCTAAGGCGGCAGGTCAGGGAACAGCTCTGAGAACCGCTGCTCGGAGGGAGCTCAGTTTTCTCTGCACAGTGGGAGCGAGAGTGCGAGATGGCTGTCTACCCGGCACTTAACCCCTGCATCCTCGTGAGGGAGTCTCCTGTTTCCCAAGGTTGAGGATGAGAAGGAGGCCTGAGAGCTCCCAGACTCCCAGAAAGCTGCGATCTTTCTCCGGCAGTGGTTGTGCCCGTCCCCAAGGAAGAAGGTGCTGTCCTTTGGGAAGGGACGCAGAACTGCACGCAGGCCACCCAGGCAGCTTCGGCACCCTGGCGCGTGAGCACTGCCCGCCCACTCGCCCGCCCAGCCCAGCTGGGACTTCCCTCCGCAGCTCCGGGCGGCTGTGTGGGCTGCAGTCTAATAACTTCTCCGCAGACACAGCTTTCAGCTAGCTGGAGGAGCTGCTGCAAAACCAGTGCCTTTGTGGTTGGAGAAATGTATTCAGCCAACGAAGCCCCTTTTCAGCGATACAAATTAGATACAGCGATCCCTTTTATGAAGATCCTAATTAAGCCTGAGACAGCGGGCTCCAGGTTTTTTCCATTGTTGTATTTGTTTGGGCTTTCGCTCCCGTTCATCACCGTCGGCTCGACTCATACCGCCCCGGGCTGGCAGCAGCATGGGTGGCTGAATAGGAGCCTCCTCTGTGAGCAGGTCCCAGGCCAGGGCAGCTCCACCGCCATGGGGCAGGGGTGATTGTGGCAGGACCTTGGGGTCCGGGGCACCAGTTTAGTAGAAACCGAGGAACCGAGGGGCTGCTGCTTTTGACCCAGGAAGGATCCAAGGGGGTCCTTGCACCCATGCCGGCCACCACCTGCCAGCCCACCCAGGAACAGGGATTACTAGAGCCAGTGATGGAGGAGTGGAGAGGGCCCTGGACTTTGAATCAGGGAGGCCTGGGTTCGTTCCTGCCCCACCAGCCCTTAGGCAAGTCACCTTACGCCTCTGAGCCCCAGTTGCTCCATCTGTGAAGTGGGATCCCAAACCTGCCTGCTAGGACAGCCACGTGGATTAAATGAGAGGGCCTGTGAAGCACATAGTAGGTGTGCTCCATTAAGGTTGGTTTCCTAATTAAGTGCCTGCTGCACACCGGGCTGTGGGAGGGGATCTGCGTGAGGCTTGAGTTGCAGCCCTGCCCTCAAGAAGCCCCCTGTCCGGGGCACACAGAGTTTAACCAGGGCTGGGAGCCCAGGGGTGACAGGAGGCCAGAGGAGGCTTCCTGGGGAGGCGATGTTCGCAGTGGGTCTCAAAGACTCCCCGGGGAGGGAAGAGGCAAGCAGGACCCCAGAACAGGCTGCCCAGCCCCAACCCCACAGCACCCGTGGGCTGCCGAGGGACCCCACTGAGCCTGGTGACTCTGTTTTCCAGTCCTGTCCGCACATTTCCGGGTCTGTGAGCCGTACACGGACCACAAAGGCCGCTACCACTTTGGCTTCCACTGCCCTCGGCTCTCGGACAACAAAACCTTCATCCTCTGTTGTCACCATAACAACACGGTCTTCAAATACTGCTGCAACGAGACGGAGTTCCAGGCGGTGATGCAGGCGAACCTCACCGCCAGCTCTGAGGGCTACGTGCACAAGTGAGTACCACGCTGTGGGCCCCACTCAGGGCAAGAGGCCTCCCAAAAATCCCGTCCTGTGGGGAAGCTGTTGGGCAACCACTATACGTGTGGGTGGACCCAGAAGGAGTCTGGGAAAGTCTGGGTTTCTGGCCTGAGCTGACCTCTGAGCTTTAGTTTTCTCATCTGAGAAACGGGCACATAATACCCACCTTTCAGGGCCACTGCTGAAGTTAAGCGAGGTTAAGTGTGCGGAAGGCTTCCAGGCATAGAAGGCACCTGGGCGTGGAATCCACTGGGCCCATGTTCCTTCATCCATCTATTGTTCATTCAACAAATGCTGGTTGACACTACTGACCCAGAGATTAATCCTACGCAGTCCTTTTGCTTAAGGTGATTAAAGCACATTGAGAGCAAGTCCCCTGATGGAGGGGACCGCAGGTGTGAAGAAAGAGAAGGAGCTTTCTGGGAGCAAAGCAATAGGAACATGCTAAGGCACGGAGGATGGAAGCAGCACACGGTCTGTGTATCATGAGCGAAGCTGACCGTCTGCTCACGTGCTTGGGAGCCGTTCTTATCTCCTTTGCCGTGAGCCAGCTGCTTATACCTTTTGCCGTTTTCCCATTGAATTTTTGTTCCTTATTTATTTACAGGAATTCTTTATATAGGAAGGAAATAGGATGTGTCGCAAGTATTTTCTCAGCGTGTCTTTGACTTTATGATGCTTTTTCCTCATGCTTAATTTTAATTATTGTGTAATCATATTTTATCCATTTTTTTTTCTTTTGTGGTTTCCGGGTTTTATGTCTTACTGAGAAGGCTTTTTCTACTCCAGGGCCACTAAAAAATTCCCCCATATTTTCTTCTACTTCTTTTATGTTTTAATTTTTTATCTTCAAATCTCTGATCTATCAGGAGTTTATTGTGATGTGAGTTTCAAGGTAGGAATCGAACCTATTTTTTATTTTTACCAAGTAGGTAGCCAGTTGTCCAACAGCGTTCATTAAATTGGTCTTTTCTCTGCCGATGTGAAATGCAAACATCACGTACCATCGCGTGCTGAATTTGAGTGTCGCAGCAGATGGTGACACATTCGTGGCTTTCATTGACCTGTTTGTCTACATGTTAGTACCTCGCCGTGTTCACTGCTGTGACTTCTAATATATTTTAATGTTTTGCTCTATTCCCCCAGGCTCTTTTTTCACGTGAACTTTATAATTAGCTTGTGTAGTTTCCCTACCTCCCCCCAAAAATCCAGTTGGTATTTTTTACTCTGACCATATTGAATTCATAGATGAATCCAAGGGTTGAGTCTTCGTGGTGTTGACTATTCCCATGCAAAGGTCTCTCCACGTGTTCAAATTTCCTTTCATAGCATTTTAGTTTTCCTCATATAGATATTACACATATCTTTGGCATTTATTTCCAGTGATTTCTTTTCACGTTGCTATTATAAATAAGGTCTTTTCTTCCACTGTGTCCTCTGACTGTTGTTAAGATGATAAAAGCTAATGACTTTGACATATGAATTCTGTCCTCAGCCACCGTACTGAAATTTCTTATCTTTGCAATACTTTTTCAGTTGATTCTCTTAGGCTTCCAGTTATTCCGTTTGTAAATGATGATAATTTTATCTTCTACTTCCCGATCTTTGTGCCTCGTTTTGTTTTCTGGTCCCATGGCGCTGGCTGGTACCTCTCAGACGGTCGTTAGAATTGTGGGGCTTCTTACCTTCTTCATGACTTCACGGGGGATGCTTCAGATATTTTCCCGATAAACTAGAGGCTGACTCTTGAGGCAGATGTATTTTTTCACCATAAGGACAAATCTGCCTGGAAGGGACGTTTGTCGAGGACCATTGCAGGGGTCAGCGGCGGCAGCAGGAGGCGGTGGGCAGGGGTCTGAGGCTCAACCTGGCTGATGCTGGGGCTCGGGGGCTCTGCCCCATGCCGCACTCACCCCGGGGGGACGTCACATCTTCCCTTGGGTTGGGCGGGAGATGCCAACTCCCTGACTGTCATCCAGTCTCCCCACCTCCCCCCAGGCCAGCTCCCAGCCCTCCTCCCTCAAATGCACGGGTGCTTCCCCCGAATATCCTGCCATCTGCTCAGCCTCAGAATAATTCTGTGTGTGAAGTGGTTCAGCAAGCCCTGTCCGTCACATTAGGGCTGCAGGCGGGCCTGGAGTTTGACCCAAGCCTTTTATAAGACCAAGAACTGATTCCCTGAGGGAGGAGGGTGGTGCCAGGACGGGCTTAGGACCCTGGCATGCTGCGGGGCCAGCTGACAGCCAGCCAGAGGCTTGGCAGCACCGCAGACTTCTGCAAGGTCTGGCAACTGGTGTCTGGGATCCTCGCGTCGGAGCCCACAGGTTTCTATAATCTGCACATTTGCACAGGATTTCACACGGAACGCTCCACTGTGTCAGTGCAGGGGGTCCTGGTGGCTGCCAATGAATCCTTGGGCCCCAAAATAAAGGCCTTTCACCGGGGGAACAGGAAGGTTGAAGATCAGAATTTTAACTTGCATTTTATTTTGTCCTCGAGAAGCACGTGTGTGGCAGGCACTGCAGGGGGGCTCTGTGCTCCGCCCCCCTCATGCCACTAAGGTCACCTGGCAGCCCGTCCCTGGCCCACCTTGCGTGTGAGGAAGATGAGGCACAGAGCAGCCAGTGACCTGCCTGATGAAGGCAGCCGGTCAGCGGGGGCCGAGAGCCACCCTCGTGGTCTGGAAGTTGCCGTCGTAACTCTGGCACTTCCACCCGCAGAGGCGAATCCCAGCGGAGGAGGCCCCGGGCAGGGATGGCCACCCCAGACCACTGGCCCTCGGGACTGGGTCACTCGCTGTTGTGGGGCCATCCTGTCATTGTTGGACGTTCGGCAGCGTCCCTGGCTCTGCCCCAGTAGATGCCAGGAGCACGCCCTCCCCACGCCCCGGGCACGGCCAGCAGGGCCTCCTGATGCTGCCGAGAGGGCGCTGCCCCGGGGAGGTTCCCTCCCTGTTGTTCTCCAGCGATCTTCTCGCCACCTCCCTTTCCACGACGGGGTCCGGGGCAGTGCCCACCAGGGAGGACTCGGCTCTGGTCCCTGCCCCCCGCCCTGGGCCCTTCCTGTGACAAGCGCTCCTGAGCCTCCTGGAGGGAGGGTGGTGCCCAGTCCTCAGTGTGCAGGAAGCTGGGAGCCCGTGGCCCAGAGGAAACAGCACTTCCGGGCAGAGCTCACTGCGGCCAAGTGGGACATACAAGGGGACCAGGGGACAGACAACTGGGGGTAGGGGGAGGTGCGTGGACTTTCTCCCGAGGTCATTGAGGGGCTCTGGAGGGCTTTAAGTGGCTTTGTGCTGCACAGACGGTGCCTGGGTGAGGCCCGAGAGGACTCAGGACATCTGCAGAAGCCGTGAGGGTGGCCTGGGCAAGACTCAGACCCTGCTGAGGGGAGATCCAGGGCTCAGATCAGGGATTGTGGAAGCCCCCTGCCCAGCTACCCAGGTTCAGGGACCTTGGGGAGAGGGCCCAAGCCCGGGGAGCTGGAGCAGGGCCTGGCGTCCAGGTGGGGCCAGCGGCAGAGAGGGGCTGACATGCTGGGTCACTGAATGGGTGGGACGGGGCCTGCGTGTGTGAAGGGTCCCAGGTAGAGTCCTCCTCTGCGGCTGTCCTGGTGCAGGTGCTGAAGTCACCTGTTCCAGGCCACATGGGGGATAACACCTAGAGTCGAGACCCGAGGGACGAGGGAGCCCTCGCTCTGCCACCCCCGGCGCATCTGGACAGCCGGGACCCACGTGACGCTGAGGATCGCGCAGGATCTCGGCCGGGAGGCAGGACGGCCCAGTACCCCAGACAGGTTAGTGGCTACTGGTGGCCATTAGACGGACCAGGCCACTGTGACCCCTGAAGGGGCCTCATAGCGCTGCCTGGAGCCAGTAGCAAGAGCTCCGGGCATTCCCCCAGCCCCCACCCTCCCGCTGGTGAGTCATCCTGGAGGCAGGGCTGGTGACAGGGAAAAGGAGAGCGCTTCTGATGACTTATTTATTTGTGTTTTTCTGGAGGAACAGAATGGTTTGTTTTGGTTCTGGCTGCCTGGCAGGAAGGCAGGCGGAGTGACAGGAAGCAGCCTCGCCAAGCCCACCGCCACGGCGAGACCGCCAGGCACGGCGCCCACTGCCAGCCGGGCGGGCAGCGGGGAGGCTGCACAGGGCAAGGCCGGGGCCGAGGGCCGGGGCGGAGAGGAGAAGTGTACTGCACGCCTGCCCATGCCAGGGCCTGCTGGACCCCAGTGACAGTGACGCAGACCCGGGTCCCTGAGCCATTAGTGGAAGCCTCTGTCCAGGGTTCAGTGCGGGACGGGGCGTGTCGGGGGAGAGGTCAGTTCTCTCTGGGGGCAGGGAGACTCTCTCTGGAGGAGGCGGCAGGGGAGGTGCCTTACACAGCGTGCGGGCACACCTTCACCAGGCAGGTGGCCGCGGGGCTGGGGTGAGGGGCGGGACTCGGGAAGACAGACTGCGCACTCAGAGGCCTCAGCGTGGGACGCGCACACGCTGTCGTTCCTGCCCTGGCCCTACGTGAAACCTCTGTCCCCCAGAGGCTTGCCTTTTTCCCCAGGCCAGGGAAGGGAGGCAGAGGAGCATTTACGGGACTTACTCTCACACGAGGGGCCTGACTCACGCCAGCTCCTTCCACCCTCGTGGAGTTGCTACCTATGAAGAGGTTCCACAAGCCCCATTCACCAGGGCGGAGGCTCAGAGAGGGTGAAAGCTTGCCCACGGCCGCCCAGTGCACAGGGAGCACAGTGGGGTTTGGGTCAGCCGTGCCAGTCGCCTGGGCTCGGTCATGCTGGGTAACAAAGCACCCAAAGTCCCCAGGCCAAAGGCTTACTTTTGGCTCTCGCTCCGTGTCCTTCTGGGCACTGAGGCTCTGCACACAGAACATTCTGTGACGAGGCCAGGGATGCAGTCCCCATGCCGGGCGGCTGTTCCCCTGGCAGAGGGACAAGAGCAATGGTAGAACACACTGGGTGGCTCTAAGCTTCTGCTCAGAAGTGCCCATAGCGTTTTTGCTCATGGTTCGTTGGCCAAAGCACGTCACTTGTCCAAGCCTGTTATGGGGGGTGGGGACTGACCCCGCTTGGAAGGCTTCCAGAGAGCGGCAGTGAGTATTTTGAGAGTGACAGACCCTGCTTCACTAGGATGATCTGGCCCAAAGCCTGCGTGCCACCACTGCACTGCACAACCTTGCTCCTGCTGTGTGACCTTGGGCAAGGCGCTTTGCCTCTCTGGGCCTAGACCTATTGAGCACTCCCCCTGTGCCTTCCTCCCATGAGCCGCGCTCACTGGGTCCCTTCTCTTTCCAGGCCCTCCTGTTATCTCATCGAGCCTCACGTTATGCCACAGTCGTTCCCTTTCACAGATGAGGAGACTGGTGCTCAGTTTGCCAAGATCACAGAGAGAGAACTTTGCAGAGCCAGGATTTGAATTCACGCGGCCCTGACTTCCAAGCCCACACTAGTCACAGGCAGGGTCGTCTGCCTGTCGCACTGCCGCCAGGCCGCCCCTGCAGGTGGGCACAGCACTGCCATTGTTTAGATGAGGTTGGCAGAAGGGGCCGCCGGCCGTCTCCCAGCTGGGCCTGACCGGGCCAGGCCCCTGCAGCTGATGTCTCTTTGTGACACGATGGCCGCAGAAACTGTCCTCAAATGTGACCTCCCCGGGGGGTGGTGACAGGGGCTTCTATCTCCACAGCCCTGGCTGCAGCTGCCCTTCCCGCTGACGCAGCCGCTGCTGTCCAGGAAGATGCTCAGTGAGAGTCCTCCGTCAGAGGAGGTTTGTTTGCTGCTTGGGTTACAGCGAAAGCATTCGAATCAGTCAATATCTCAAAATACGCTGAGCAATTGCATCTTCGTCTTTGGCTGGCTTCACATCTTGCCCCATAAAACAGCCTCAGCCGCTACTTTTTATCTTTTGCCATTGACAAAACACTTACACACACAGCAAAGACCCCTGCATCTGGACGGAGTTAATTTCCAAGTCACGTATTTTTAATTCAATTCCAAAAATTAAAAAAACAAACAAACCTGAATCCTCCTGGCTGGTCGAATGTGGGGCCAACAGGCCACGGGAGGCAGGAGGGGTCCCTGAGGATGCGCCAGGGCCCTGGCTTCCCAGCCTGCTGCCTCCAGGGCGGCCCCCCTTGCGGGAAGGAGTCGGCACGGCGGCACCCCTGCGAGGTCCCCTCCCTTCTCTAGCAGCGAGGACGGGGGTGAGCTGGGAGGACAGTGGGGTCGGGCTACGTGCCGATTCCAGTGAGTTTTGGCTGCGGAGGCCGGCAAGCCCGGCAGCACACGCACAGGCGGTGACAGTGACACGCTGATGGTGACCCTCCTCCCTCAGAGGAGGGAGATCTGGGACTTCAGTCCCTCTCTGGGCGTCTGTCCTAGATGCAACCTTAGAACGTCCCACAGCTCAGCGCACTCTGAGGTCAGAGTCCGCATCCCGGCGCTGCCACTTCCCAACTGCGTGGCCTTTGGCGAGTGACCCTGCCTGTCTGGGCCCCACTTTCTCCCGTGTAAGGTGGGTCTCCCAGCTCCTCCTTCGTGGTGTGGCTGCAAGGATCCAGAAACGCAGGGCACTGCACGGCGTAATTGCTAGTATTCCGTTAGCTCTTGGTGAACACACGTACAGAGTACAAAATCTGGCAAAGAGGTTAGTAGGACCAGAGCTGCCGTCGTCATAGCTCGTCATTCGCACCGTCGGTGTTAGCTTAAGTCACATCCTTGGCAGCCGGTGCTGAGCGCCGGGCACACAGAGACAACTTGGACCCCAGCCCTGCCCTAGAGGGGAGGCAGTCCTACAAAATGACAAAGGCGGCAGTGTGTTCTGGGGGAAACCTAGTGGCTGTGGGAGCCCAAGGGAGGGGTTCAGCTGACACAGGGCACTGAGGAAGGCTTCCTGGAGGAGGTGGCAAGTAGGCTAAGACATGGCGGCAGGGCCACTTAATGGCTGTGAGATCTTAGATAAGTGTCTTAATTCCTCTGAGCCTCAGTTTCCCATCTGTAAAACGGGGATGGTGGTGATAATACTGTTTCCTTCCATGGTTGCTGTGAGCATTAAGTGGGCTACGGTATAAAGCAAGGTAAGGAGGCCACGTGTCCACTGCTGCCTCCGGTACTGTGATTTCTGGGTCCCGGTGGTTCCAGGCCCAGCCTGTGACCCAGCCACCACCCCCAGCTGGCGTCCAGACTCTCTTCTGCCGGACAGCATCTGCACACAGCTGCCCCTCCCTTAGCCCAAGGCTGCTGCCGTGGGAACCACTGAGGAAGAGCCTGGCTTGGAGCAGCTCTGTGGGGGCTGCAGGAGGGAGGATGCCAGGCAAAGCCAGAGCTCGGCCCACCCCTCTGTCTGCAGGGACATCCACCGGGCACGTGTGCCTAAGCATGCTGGGTGAGACCACAGGCCTCTTTTCCCCAGAAGGAATTCTACATCCACTTGCTCTCAGGCGAAGCTAGTCAATCCTTTTAAAAAGGCAGCCCAGGGCCTGGCTGTCAGCCACTCACACCTTAGCGTGAGCAGGCCCATCAGACTGTGGCAGGCTTCATGGAGGTGGCGGCTGGGAGGTGCAGTCCCAGGAGGCAGCAAGGACCGCAGTGATGCAGAGTTGTCAGTTGCTATTCCTCAAGCAGCTACTGAGCCCGAAGCACTTCCCCACAGCTGCCCCCTGCTAAGTGCTCAGGACGTAGAGGCCTCCCCGCCCTCACCCTCCACCCACCCCTGCCCAGGGCCCCCAGGGGCCCGAGCCAGGTCTTCAGGCCAAGAACTTGGCCGAGCGGGGTGAGGGAGGGCATTCCAGATAGAGAGCGGATGTGAGCCTTCCCAGCCCTGGCTCAGCCCTGGAGGGGCCCGGAGGAGTCCGAGGAGAGCAGCCCCGTCCTGCTGCAGAGGCCACGGCTGGAGCCAGGGCTGAACCCAGCCTGGGAAGGACCAGAGCCTGGAAACAGAGACTGGGAAAGGCTCCACGGGCACCTCCAGGCCCAGAGATGGGCAGAGGTTCTCTGGGGCCACGCAGCAAGCCAGGCAAAGGAGGACCTGGAGCCAGGTCTCCTGGCTCCAGGCTGGCTCCTGCCCCAGGCTTCACATAGGGTCTTGGGGGACCTGCTGCTCTACCCTGAGAGGCTCAGCCAGGGCAAGGGACATGGGGCAGCCGCGCACGCAGGCTGGATGCTGGCTCTGCTCCTCAGCGCTGCTTAGCGCCCCTCGTCGACACCCGCAGCACACACTCACCCACGCAGATGCCCGCAGCAGGGAGCAGATGGAGACGGTGTTTAGAGATTAATAAAGCGGTGCCTTCAAACAGCCGCAGTCCCCGGCAAGCACTGTTCAGAGTGCAGCAGCCCCAGCTACAGTGGCAGGCCCAGAACGCAGCCCCCCTGGGCACGGGGTGGGGGAGGCTCAGACTCCAGCCTGGGGCTGGGGTAGGGGGAGACAGAGGTGGCTCTGGGTGATGGGGGCTGGGCTTGAGGGGCACCTAGGGCTGTGGGCCAGAGGAGGGGCTTGACCTAGCTATGTAGGGGGCAGGGTGTCCGGAAGGCTTTCTCAGGGATGCGGTCCCCAGCAGGGGGCTAGTGGGAGTCGGGCAGGGAAAGGGCCGCCCAGGCAGAAGGCACAGCCCGTGCAAAGGCCCGGTGCTGGGAGCAGGCAGAGCATGCTCTTCTGGGAAGAGTCAGCTTCACTCGAGGAGATCGGGGCTTCACATGGCTGGGAATGTTTGCAGCCAAAAACTCTCCAATGGCTTTTGTCACATCTGCCTGGGGAGCAGGGGGCAGCCGTCAGCGGGGGCCATGATGCGTGAATGAATACGAGAAATGATGTCGGGGGTCATGCCAAGTGGAGAGGACCCCAGGGGAGCGAGGATGGAGGGAGGGGAGGGTGAAAGACGGAAGGGGCTTTCAGGGAAAGGCAACGAGGGCTGGCGTGACGGCATCCCAGGTGGCAGGAAGAGCGTAAGCGGAGGCCTAGTGGGGAGGTGAGCAGGGGCACCCACGGGAGACAGGGGCAGGCGAGAGCAGAACACTGTGCTGGGGGCGGAGCTGCCGCATCATGGGAGCCCCAAAGGCCAGCTCAGAATTCCTCCCGAAGTGCCCCACAGTGTGGGACCCGTGGGAAGCCAGGCCAGGGATGCTGGGGGGGAGGGGCGGCCCAGGGAAGGAGCCGCACAGCGCAGGCAGCGGAGAGGAGCCAGGACCCCGCCCTGCAGGGGGGCCCGGCGCCCCTCCTCCGTGGACACCAAAACAGCCCCCGTGCTGTGCCTGTTCCCCAGTCAACCCCGTTGATGACCTCTGGCCCGAGCGGGGCTGCTAGCCTCCCCTCACTCACTCTCTCTGTTCCCAGCAATTACACCGCCTTGTTGGGAGTGTGGATCTACGGCTTCTTCGTGCTGATGCTGCTGGTTCTGGATCTTTTGTATTACTCGGCAATGAACTACGACATTTGCAAGGTTTACCTGGCACGGTGGGGGATCCACGGACGATGGATGAAACAGGACCCGCGGCGATGGGGGAACCCTGCTCGGGGCCCTCGGCCGGGGCAGCCGGCCCCGCAGCCGCAGCCGCCCCCAGGCCCTCTGCCGCAAGCCCCCCAGGCCGTGCACACGCTGCAGGGAGACACCCACAGCACACCGCTGGTGACCTTCCAGAGCTCGTCTGCCTGGTGAGTGGCTGCCAATTGAGGCCCAGACCAGTTTGGGTCATTGTCCTTGGCAAGCGTGGAAAGTACCCGATCATTATTGCTGCTCTCTTTGGCTCGCTGGTTACCTGATTATTTGCTTATACTGTTTTTGGCCAAGAGGGATTTGAAGCTGCCATGGTAGCATATGACATGTGCATGGATAGGAAAGTCAACGTGAGAGGTGGAAACAGAGCTTACAAGCAAAGCCTGCAAGCTCATTGCACTCAGAATGTTATTGACGCTGAACATTAAGTGGAGTTTTGAGTTTCCTAGCTGCCAACGCAAAAGGGGAAATTGGATGGCTTTCCAAGTTTCCATAGTCTGGTCAAGGGAAGCAAATCAGTCCATCTGGGCTGGGGAAAATTTTTCAGCATGTGCTTATAAAATAAACTGACTACTTGGCTCCTTACATGTGCATATCTTGAGTCACCTAAGGTGACTCAGGCAGGCTGTTCAGTGATAGTTCAGGGGAACGGAAGGAAGTCGGCAAGAGAGGTGGAATATCAGGGGTTGGTCTTGTGGGGTGGCTGCTCCAGCACAGCCTGGTTACCCTGGCCAAAGGGCATGTAGATCTGGCTTCGTCTCCTGCAACTCCCGTTTCTACCCAGCTCCAGTGTGGTAGGGGTGGGGTGTGACCTACCCCCGGGCAGGGCAGCATCCACTGTTGGAGGGAGAGAGGAGCAGGAACCCACCGTGAGCCGGCCAGCACGAGGACAGGAGGCAGACTCAGTGTCGATTCCCAAGTCGAGGGGTCGAGTGTGGGGCTCAGACATTCTGTGGGGACTGAGCTGCAGCCAGGGGAACATGGGGCTCAGGCGCATCATCCCAGGACACCGTGGGGCTGAGCCCAGGCTGCAAGATCTATCCCAGAGCCCTCCTGCTAGCGGGCTGCACAGTGACCCCGGGGTTCAAGCCCATGTGACCCAGGTTTGAGTCCCGGCTCTGCCGTTTACCAGCTCCCTGGCCTGGGGCACATAACTGCACCGCTTCACCTTCCCTTCCTTGTGAGGGGTCAAGGGTGAGGATGTCCCCACCCCCTGGGTTGTCCTGAGAAATAAATTAAACACTTGGCACATAGTAGGTGTTCAGTTAACCCGCTGCTGCTTCTCAAGAGAGTTAACGATCGTTTAAATAGCTATCAGGTAGTGACTTTTCAATAATGAATGACTTAAATAATTAATAAGATACATGTAAATCAGCTTGTGCTTATCGATCGAATAATTGCGCCATCCATTATGCAGGAGACAAAGGCAGGGCCCGCTCAGCTCAGTTTGACAAATGCTGACCGAGTGGGTCCTTTGGCGGGGGCCCCGTGCCAGGCTGCTGGTGATGCGAGGGGACGGGTGGAGAAGAGGACCAGCCGCACCCTGAGGAGCAGGGAGGTGGGCCACGAGCCCACAGGGAGCTGCAGATAGTGAAACATCCGGACCCCACAGTGGGGTGTTCCAGAATGTGGATTCTTGCAGCGGACACACCGGGGGGGGGGGGGGGGTTGTCCAATTGAGGGTCCAGAGCCACTGACCAAGAGTCCCCAAGGGGGTGCACCGCAGTGTGAGAAGCACTGGGCAATGTTCTTAAGAGCAGCCAAGTTTTTGGACAGCTGCGAAGCTGCCGTTTAAACGCTGGTCCTCCGCAGCCTTTTGTGTGTGCGCAGTAGCTCATACCGCCCTGTGCACGGGGCGAGGAGGGTGGACGCCGTGAGCCTCCTGCGCTCGGAACCCAGGGGCTGCTTCCTGTGCCGAGGGGCTCCGGGGCACTCTGCCCTGGTCACTGCGCCTGCCGCGTTTGCACCCCCACCCCCGCCGCTCCACGTTGCTTTTCACCAACAAGCGCACATTGTGCGCCTGCCGTGTGCCAGGCCTGCGCCGTGCTCCTGGGATACAGAGCTCAAGGCCGCCCGCTGTGGCGTGGGGAAGGGCCTGCCCAGCCTGTCCGGCGTGCGCAGAGCCTGAGCGAGAGGCTGAGCTCCACGTCCACTCCGGTGCTCTGAGCCCCCGTGCCCTCCCCGAGTCTGCCGCGTGCAGGCGCGGGCAGGTGTGCCCGAGACCCTGCGCACGCTCAGAAAGCACCGTCTGAAACCCACATGGAGCTGACGCAGAACGAGGGGGTCCCCGGCCCGCCGGCTGCCTCCGTGGGCACCTCCCACTCCCGCCTTGCTCTTCGCCTTGCGGTGTGACTCCGGGCGAGGGGTTCTGGAGGCTTCCTTTCTGCCAGTTGAGGAACCAAGGGGAGAGGGGATTTGATTCGGAGAGCTGGGGGGACCCTCCCTGCCACTCCAGGGCCCTCTGCGGAAGGAGCTCTGTGACACAGACGTCCCCGGCGTCACAGGCAGGGATGGGGACCACGGCTGTCTGGGTGTCTGACTGTAACCCGACTAGGTCCCTGGCCCCACGCGGCACAACCTCCACGTGGTGTCACCGTGAACAAACATCACCGAGCAACCAGACACTGCAAGTGCTTCCCAGCCTCACGCGGTCACGTTGGGGGTGTCCCAGCGAGGTGTGTGGGGCCGGCGAGACCCATTAATCTCATCGAACAACTCGAAAGGCTTCTCTTCCTCTCACCCCCGTGAGGCCTCCACCGACCATAGCTGTTCCTGAAACGTCTTTCTCTCTCGCTTTCTGCTTTCATCTCCAGAACTGTCTTCTGAGCCCAGCCTCGTGGTTTCCCCTCCCCTCCCCTCCCCTCCCCGTCCCACTCGTCATCATGTGGGTGGTTCCAGCGTTTCAGCTCCTTGAGGCCCCTCCCCAGTCTCTGTCCACACCAGAGCCCCCAGCAGACAGGAGGGGCCGGGGAAGGAGGAGCTGCAGGCACACACTCGTCACCTTTGTTCCTGGACGCTCCCTATTAGGCGTAGTGGGAGCCACGCAGCGGGTCAAGGACCACTCCAGGGAGACTGAGGCAGGGGGCCAAGTCACCAACGGGACAGGGCAGGCAGGGGTGCAACAGTGGGGGGGACGCAGGGAGCCCCCAGGATGCTCCTGCCTCTGGCTGCCGCAGGGGCTGTGATAGGTCCATGCTCCCCACCCTGGGGTGCCCTGTGGCGGGAGTAGATGCCAGAGCCAGGGAGGCAGAGGAGTGGACTGGGTGCCCGCCGGGTCTGGCCCATGGCCCTTGGCTCCCCCAACTGGGGCCAGCACAGCCTCCCCCATCAGAAACCCTGGGCTGGGCGGGGGCTCAGGGGCAATATTGACGGCACTGGCAGCAGTGGCGCATCCCTGCACGGTCCCTGCCTCTTGGTCCCCGCGGACACACACCCCATCAATCTCCATCACCAGAAATGCGATTTCCCTGCCGCTGGCCAGGCTTCCACCGGGTGCCTGGAATCACATCTCCGTGCAGATGGGGCACTGCGGCCCTCCCGCCCCGCAGATCCACCGTAACCGAGTTATGAGCCTCAAGGCGTCTGGGAGGGATGTGACGGGGACAGGCACAGCTGCCTTCCTGTAGTTTCGTGGGGAAGCTGGGCTTTTCCTCCAGTTGGTAGATAACGAACTCAGATTCTCCGAACCCCGTCTCCTCTGGGGCACCCCCAGGCTCCCCTGGCTCATTTCCTTCCGAAAGTGGTCAGGAAGCAGCTGGGGTGGGGCCCATGAGCCCGCGGGCACCTGGGGGGCTGTGCTTGTCCCGCACACGCACTCCGCCTGCATTCAGCCCGGCCAGGCCCAGGCCCAGGCTCAGCCCCGCCCTCCCGGCCCTGACCGCGATACCAGGATTCATGCCACCTACTGAGGATCGCAGCTCTTATTTGTTTATTGTACTATGGTGGGCAGGTGTCCCCGGCCTGAGCCTCAGCAGGGCTCCAGGTCTCATGTGTTCAGGCCCAGCACACAGTAGGTGCTCAGCAGATCCCGCCCGGCAGATGCAGCAGGAGTGTCTGCACGGGGTCTGGGCCTGGGCCACCTGCACTGACCACTCGGGCGTCTTCAGGGCCAGTGCCCACCTAGCAGGCCACAGGGGGCAGCCGGGAGAGCTCCCCGGCCCTCGAAGCTCCTGCTCTGTGCTGTCCTGCTGGCGTCAGGACGGCTGCAGCTGGGGGGTGTTGAGGTGTGACATTGTTGTCATTATTGTGATCATCCTTGTCATTGCTGTCGTGGGTCCAGGGAACACACAGTGGCTCAGGAAGACTCACCCACCTGCCTTCGAATGCCAGCTCAGCCCCTCACGGCCACTCTCAGCCTCGGTTTCCCCATCTGTAAATGAGCAGGCCTGACCCCGAAGTGCGTGTGAGGACCTGCTGAGGTGCCCGCCCCTCCTGGCCCGGCCCCACCCCAGTTCCCTGCCTCCTTCCCTCGGGCATCCAAATGCCAAGACCCCGCAGAGGGCCTGGGCTCCGTCCCTCTCACCCGCTATCCCCCTCCCTCTGAGAGGCACAGAGACCAGGAGGGTTCCTCGGGACCACGGCCCGCGCTTAGGCTTCAGACAGCCCCCGCCAGTGTTTCCACAGACTCTTGGAGCCCCCACCCTGGGAACCAAGCTTGGCAGGGCTTATCATCCCTGTTTACAGATGAGCAAACACAGGCCCAGAGAGGGTAAGTGACTTGCCCAAGGCCACACAGCAAGCAGTGGGCTTGAGCCAGGGTCTCCCAGGCCATGTCCCACTCTGACTGACTGCCACCTGGCTCCTACCTACCTCAGTGCCCCTCCCCCTCCACCCCTGCCTCACACCTTCCACACCAGCCTTGCCCCACACCCCCAGTCCCTTGCCAACTAACAGTTCCCTTCCCAGTGTGCTCTTCTCCCATATCACCCCGGCGAACTCCTATTCATCCTTCAAAACCTGCCCTGAGGTCCGAGGCCCCTGTCAGGCCTAGAGGCCTGGGTGGGCAGTGGGGGATGGGGCAGTGGTGGGTTGTTGGGGGCGGGGTGTTGCGGGGGAGTGGAGCTGCCCAGCTCCCAGGCCTCCGGTCTTTCAGAGCTCAGGGGGGAAATTCCCGACTTGGCCCAGAAGGGGATTGTTTGTGTGTCTCAAACTTTAGTGCGTATTCAAATCCCCCGGGTCTTGTTGGCTTTGCAAATTCCGACACGCTAGGCACGGGGTGGGCCTGGGACTCTGCGTGTGTAACAAGTTCCTGGGAGATGCTGACGCTGCCCGTCTGGGGATGCAAGGACAGAGTGGCCACTGGAGCCCAGAGCTCTGTTGCAGGGTCGGCTCCGTGCACCAGGCCCCGCGACACTTCCGGGCCGGACCGACAGGAGCCAGGGCAGGGGGAGGGGCTCCAGGGACCCTCCCAGTCCATTGGCCTCTGCCGGCGGCACAGCCATGTCACTCGCTCTCCCCCCACCCAGAGCTCCCCTGAGCTCTCTGTGGGACTCATTCGCTCCCCTGTGTGGTCCCCGGAGTCCACCCAACCCCAGAACCTCCTCTGCCGCGGCTCAGGCGTCACTGCCCAGCGCTGTGGCCAGAGACCATGGTTTGCGGCTTCTGCAGGGAGGATGCCAGCCACCAGCAAGAAATGCCAGAAAATTAGACGACCGAAAAGGGAGAAGACCAAATACCTTATTCCCTGGCGTAACATCAAATACCAAGGCGGCGTCTGTGACTGGAATTCAGAAGACCGTTAACGTCCTGAGTGGGGGTGGGGCTTCAGACCCTCGGGCTTCGGCTGTCCCAGGAAATTCTGGGCTGTCCCCGCTGGCCCCTGCCTTTCCTGGCCGGCCGAGAGGCAACCCCTCCTTCCCAGCACCCTCTGCTTTCACCTTGGTCACAGCTTTGCACAACCCTCAGGGTGTCCAGCCTTAGTGCCACTCACGACCAGGAAGTACCATGGGTTGTGGGGGGGGGGGACAGAAAGGCCCAGAACCAGCAGCGTCACCCCCTGTGTGTCCTTGGGTGAGTGGCTGGCCCTCTCTGTGTCAGGGCCTCCCCGGGGCAGTGGTGGTGATGGAAGTCGAGGTGGACACGCAGTAGGGCTGCAGGAAATGTCCATTCTCCTCCTGTCCCTGCCCAGGCCCTGGTGCCCACCCCCACACAGACAGCGCCTGCCCCAGGAACTGTCCTCCGACCGAGGTCGGTGCTGCCCAGCCAGGACCCACCTGGCCACAACCCTCGGAGGCCCTGCTGTGCGCCAGGCCCCAAGCAGGACACGCCGCAGCTCCAGAGTTTCTCCCCGTGGGGGACACAACACCTTCTCCTTCTCCTGGGGGACACAGGACCTCGACCCCTCCCCCGCCCCGAAGATTCGGGGTCGTCGGGAGGGGCGACGAGGCCTCACTGCTGTTCTTTATTATTAACATCATTTCCCTGCTTTATACCCGCTCCCTCCTCCCCAGCATTCCCCCAGGGAATAGTCAGTGTCCTCTCTTTTTCTGATTAATTTTCCACCCTAAAAGTGCTCACCGGAGAACCTGACGGCCTCCCCACCAAACGCAGCCACTCCCCTCCCCTCCAGCCATTGCTGGTCGGCGGTGTGGAGCTTTATGCTGCAGTCGTCATCATCCCACACGTAAAAGGGTGTCTGGGGTTTTTAATTCAACGTTATGTCCCATCGAGCTGCCCTCGTCATTGAGAAGTTTGCATAGCCGCTGCCGTAACAGCTGTGTTGATTGTCCACGCAGCTGACAGCCGTCATAGTTCGGTGACCCGCTCCTGCCTCGGGCCGTCGAGGGTTCTCCTTCAACCGGAGTGTCCCTCGGCCCCCAGGACGAGAGGGTTTCCAGACAGCCGGCACCGCCTGCAACCTGCCGTTGGACGGGCCCTCTGCACCCCCTGCCCAGGGCAGGGACGGCCCGCGGCTCCGTGCTCACCCTCTCTGGAAGCTGCCTAGTGTGAGAGCAACTCCACCTGCTAGAAAGTTCTGCTGTTTACGGGCAGGGTTGTTGAGTGGTTAGGTGCAAAGGCTCTTGGAGGCAGACAGAACTGGGTTGGAATCCTGGACCCTGTTTTGTGATACCTCGGGGGCCTCCAGCAGGCGGTTTAACCAAACTCTCCTCACCTGAACAGTGAGGCAATGGCGTCGACCTCCCAAGGTGCTGTCTGGTAAACGGGAGATGTGGGAAGACCCTGGCGTGGAGAAACTGCTCTACAAACGTCTCATCTCTCTTCCGTCATGGCATCCGTGAGACGCCTGCCATTAGCGCCTATGTTGAAGACAGTGACCAGCTGTCCTCAGGTCCACGGTCAGTCAGTCAGAGCAGGAGTAGCCAATACCCAGAAAGGGTTTCAGCATTTGAGTAGGAGTTTGCTGGAAATGGGGAAAGGGCATCCAGGCAGAGAGAGCAGCTCAGGTGAAGTCCCAGAGGAGGGACAGGGCTGAGGAGACCTGGGGAGCCGGGTCCTGTGCACTGCCCTGGGGCTCTGGCCCCTCATTGGCCACCCCTCGCCCCATCCCCAGCTGCCTGACCTCGTATGTGGGCGGCCTGGGCTCCTTCCTCAGACTTCTCTCCATCTCCACCCACCCCGCCCCCCACCGGCCCCGCGGCTCCAACCCCGTCCACGTCCCGGTCTCTCCCCAGTGGCGTCTCTCCCTGGATCCAGGCGCGCTGCCCCATGCAGAGCCTGAATACTCGCAGGCGGCTCCTTCGGGGGTTCCATGGACGTGGCAGGCTGGCACATCTGGTTCCCCTCCGGTGGCTTCTCCCCGTCAGCTACACCTGCAAATGAACCCGGAGTCCGCCTCCCCACCCTCCACTGAAGTCGACTAGCCCTGTCCACCTTCTCGCGCCGGGAGCGAGGCAACAGCCTCCTACATGCCTCCCCACCCCCCAATAAAACATAAACCAAAACCCGCCGCCAGCCTTCGCACCTAGGGAGGAATCGAAATCCCTCCTTGGCGCACAAGACAACGTGGTCTGACCGGCTCCCACCCCTGCCCTCCTCTCCCGCAGTTCCAGCCGCACGGCCTCCCTGCTGTCCCACCTCTACCTGGGGGCCTCTGCTCCTCCTGCCCCCAACCTGGGCGGTGCCCTCCCTCCTGCCAGGCACCTGCTCGGAGTCACCTGCGCAGAGAGGCCTTCCCGGGCCAGGTTTATAAACTAGCAGCAGCTGCCTGTGCCTGTCCTCTCTGTCCCCTGTCCTTGTCTAGTGTCTCCATCGTACATGCTGCCGCTGACATCACACTGGTTTCTTGTTGGGCGTTGTCTCCTCGCTGGGAGAAAAACCCAAGAGAGTTGGGGGTCTTGAGCTCAGCTATACCCCCAGCACATAGTAGGTGTTCAGTAAATATGTGTTGAGTGAATGAATCTTCCTGCCCAGTGCCTGGCGTATAGAAGGCACCTAGTACGTGTCAGATAAATGAATTGCGTTGTTATTGTTCATAACGGCAGCTCCCATTTATTGAGGACTCTCTGAGCTTGGCAGCTGTGGTAAGTCGTGCCATTTAACCCCCGCAGTGCTGCAGCCAGGGCATCCTGAGGCTCAGTTTTTGGAGGAGAAACTGAGGCCCAGAGATAGACGCAGTGGCTTGCTGGGAGCTGTAGGTGGCAGAGCTAGAGTGGAACCCAGGCCCGGCCAGCTCCAAGGCCCACATTCTCGGGCTGGGACGAGCAGCGTCTCTGCCTTTACTTCTCCCGCTGTGAGAGCAAAGGCCCAAGGTGATGTCACCCCATGCTGGATGCATGGCTGGCCCAACAATTGAGGACTCCCTGTGCAAGTCAGGTCTCACCCATCCCTGGGGTAGGACCCCAAGTATGCCCCAAAGCAACTGAGGTCCGGGACTCCAGGTACTGGTACAACAAGCCCCCTCTGGCCAGAGTCCGGTAGCAACCTGAAACCCACTCTGGGTTCTGACGCAGCACTGGCGTGTTTACGTGAGGTAATGGTGCTGTCTTGGCGTGAGCTTGGCTGGGTTGCTCGGTTGGCTTTGTCTGGCTTCGGGGTCTCCGTGTTTACTCCTGCACCATTTGCGAAGGTCTTTCCCAGCCCTTGGAATCTTTCTGGGGCCCCAGGAGGGCCGAGGTGGCCAGGTGCACCCATTTCTCCGCCTGGTAACTCCCCACCAGAGGAAGACCATTTTTAATACAATTTTACTTCAAAAATCTCAAGGCCACACTCTAGCAAACTGGCAGAGTGGTAGGCTACGTAGTCTCAGAGTCCGAGCTGGGTTCAGATCTTGCCCCCACGTGCTAGTGGGGAACCTTGGGCAAAACGGTAGCTTCTCTGAGCCTCAGTGTTCCCATCAGTAAAATGGGTACAAGGAGCCTTACCTTGCAGGACAGTTGTGAGGATTAGAACGGGGTCCAGCATGTGGCAAATGCCTTGGTAAATGCTCATTGTTATGTTGTGGCCATTATGTTAAGTATTTTAAGAGTAAAAATAGACAGGAAGGAAAAGCCACCGGGAGTCCCACACGCAGCGACCACGGCATTCTCTGCCTCCTTATGCGCACACGCTTTTACGCATTTCGATAACGATGTGCACGTAGTTTTGCACTCTGTGTTCACTTAGCATTAAATTAGCCATGATCCTGTGATTTTGCTTAATCTTTCTAAAGACCCTTTCGGCAGCTCCCCTGTGGCCCAGATTCCACGTGCGGCATTCGCTTAGCCGTTTCTCCACAGCAGGGCACTTGCACAGCGTCTGATTTCTCGCTATGACAAATAGCACCGGCGGGAGGTGGGGGCAGACGCGGGCCTGCAGCGGACACCTTTGGGGGCCTGTGGCCTTTCCCTTCCTTGGGTGGCAGCCTCTGGGTAGACTCCAGGGCGGGAACCTCCTGGGTCGAGGCTGTGACAGTTTTGCGGCTCTCTGTCCCAGTGCCAGCCTCGTTCCCAAAGGGCCGGTGCACTGGAAGCGGCCTTTGAGGACGCGCGATTGGCGGCACCTCTCCCGCCTGGGGTGCTGCGCTGCGTACAGTCTGCATCGCTTTGCTTGTCAGTGAGGCTGGACGCCTTCCTCTCATTAGTTAATTAATTGTGTTTCCTCTCTCGTGAGCAGCCCATTTATTTCGCTGTGCCTCCAAGACAGCCGATAATCAAAGCCATTTTATAAAGTAACATTTATTTCCCAAATTGCAGTTCCTTGGTGTTCGTCTTGTCTGTGAACCTCCCTTGTACAATTTAATACATGTTTAATTGACTTTAAATCAAATAGCTTTTTTAAAAAACTCAGACTTGCTCTAAGCAATGTCATCTTGGGTTTGAGAGTGATACTTTTCCTAATACGCATCAAGACAAATCCATAAACACATCCAACATGTGGCGGAGCTACTTCACACTGGCTCCCGAGAGCTGACAGTTAAAATTGCAGAAATTTTGCAAGCCTGTTGTTAAACACGGCCACTGTTAAAGATTAGGTTGTATAAACTTACAATTAAACAAATTATGTATTAAACACAAATGTAACAAATACTCAAAACTCATCACTTCCTGATTATTTGGTGCATTTACTGGTATCCATTCTCTGGAGGCTGTCTGCCTTTGTCTGCACAGCGGAAATCGACGCAATCGTGGCTGTCCTGCGTGTCTTCCCTACCCTGCCTTCGGTGACAGCCTGTCAGCAGTGTTTACACCATGGGAATCGGCAGCAAATGCTACAAATCAGGGTTCCCGCCCCCCGGAGAGCAGACTGTCAAATGTTTACCAGCTGCCACTGTATATATAATAACAGTTCAGATGTGGCCTGTTTACCAGCTCAGATGACGTCGCCTGCCCCGGGGGTCTGTGAACCTTGCTGTGGGACGTGAGTGGTTTCTTATGTGCCCACGGAAACAATCCCAGTGTGTCCAGGACACCCACGGACAGGCGCCCAGGCCAGTGGTGGCCGGGACAAGGGGAAGGTGGTTCTGGAAAGTGCGGTCATTGGCCCTTCCCAGCTCCTGCTCCTTCCAGGGGCAGAGAAAGCAGGGGACCTGGGTGCAGAGGGCCGGTCGGACCTTCTTGCCACACTCCTGCGTCTTCCGCCTCCAAGGAGACATCTTGGGCACCCTCTTTGCAAACTCTCCAGCACCACCTTCCTTTCCCTCTTTGGAACAGTCTGTTGTGTGGCTGCCGCCGGGCATCATTAATTCACTCATTTATTCAACAAGCACTTGCTGTGGGCCGGCCAAGGCCATGCCCTGGGTTAAGTGCTGGGAACAGAAAGACAAAACAGGCCAGGCCCCCGCCCCTGAGGGACTCCGACGTCCAGCGATGCATGGAAAATCCATTCCGACCCTCCACTGACTTTGCTTGGGAAAATCGATGTGCTCAGCCAAAGGGTGAGTGTACCTTAGAGAAGGTTTTGGAAAAGCCACTTTGAAGGTGCACTTCCGGAATGAACGAGGCCGGACACAAATGCCCGCAGTTCGGATGGAGGTTTTGTGTCTCTGAGCCCAGGACGCGGCTCAGCGAGCTGAACAGGTGAGGGCTTCGGGTCCGGCCACCACATCCTTGGGCCCCTGACCTCGGGCAGGCCTGTTTGCCTGTCTGTGAAAACGGGGGTCTCAGGAGAAAGGACAGCGCCCATTAGGAGCTCCCACAATCCCACACCTGGGGGAGACCCACGCTGCACCTGGCTACTTAGAATCTTAATTAAAATTACCTAACACGGTAACTCCTGCGTAAACAGAGACCCCGGCTTGCATGGGTAATTAACAGAAAGATGTTTCCACGAAGGCCCGGGCGAATCTGGGGGCTCGTTAACTGTCCTGGAGAAAGGAGGGTGTCCCTTTATGCCGATTGATGGGAAGGCCAGAGAATTGGGCTGCAGTGGCTGATGTGGGGCTGGCGAGATCGCCGCAAAGAGAGACGCGTGGCTGGGCGGGGGCAGCTGTGCTCCCGAAGCCAATTTAGTTCAGGGGCTTTTAATAGGCCCAGCTCCCAGAGTGGATGCCGCGGGCGAGGAGAAATTCATCTCCGTCGGCCTGGGTCAGGGAGGACATGGAATCCTCCCTTCTTTATTTCCCTGCCGTTAAAACCCCGGCCTTAACTGCTAACATATTTGCTTCCAAAAATAGATGCCGTTTGGTGCAGCCAATGTCCCCCAGCATGGCCGTCCGGCTCCCGTCAGTGATGGACGCCCAGGTCGCCCGCGGGCTGGAGGGGCCTGCTCCTCCCGCTCATGCGTGCCCTCCGCACGGTCCTTCTCTGCCTCTGAGGACCCCTGAGGGTGCTGGGGGACCTTGTCACCAGACTGCTTCGGCCCTGAGCTCTGGGAGTGGCTCCATCATGCTCTGTGGGACCCATGGTTTTGGAGTCACTGGTGGCGCCGCTTGTCACAAGCAAGAACTAGGCTCTGGGGACCCCGGGGGTGGGCTCCCTCTGGGCTCTGTGCTGCCCAGCTGTGTGTCCTTGGGCAAGCTGCCTCCCTTCTGTGAGCTGCTGTGTGGACGTCGGTGTAGGCAGTGAGTCACCCCCACGCGGCAGGGGGCTCACGGAGGTGGGATCGGGGCTGGGAGGAGGCCCTGGCCCAGTGCCCCACTTACAGGAAGGAACCTTAAATTCTATCCCCCCTCCCCCCACCCCATTTGAGGTTGCTGAGGGGTGACGCCATAGCTCTTCCAACCAGGCAATACAGGGGTACATTGTGCCAGATCGTTCTGTTGTCGGCTCGGTTACTCTGGGGTCTTTGTATCCCAGAATCTCCTGCCCTGGTGTGGCTGACTTGAGCCAAGGTTCAGGAGTAGGGATGCAGCCGTCACTGGCGCCGGTGGTCCCGCCGGGCAGAGCCGGCAGGCACAGCGGCAGTGGCGTCCGCGGCTTCCCGCCGGTGTCCCGCTCCCTTCCCGACGGCCCGCCAGTCCCCGAGACCTCCCTGTGTCCTCACGGAGGCAGGAGCCTCCTGTGGACCCTTCCGCTGCCACGTGGTCGGACAGGCCTGGCTGCCGGTCCCCCTGCGCACTGGGCGCCCTCTCCCGCCCACCCAGTGCCTCTGAGCGACCCTCTCCGAGCCTTCGACGCCGCTCCCCGGACCCTCGCCGCCCAGCCGCTGCACAGGTGTGGAGACTCAGCTCCCACGGCCGGCGCCTCAGCGCACGGCGCCGTAGCTGCTGCGTCCCTGCCTGAACCCCAACCGACGCTGTCACCACTTGTTTCTCAGGGACATGTCGTTGTCAGCTTTTGGGGTCTCAGATCCAGATGTGTCCCCCGGTGGGTGTGTGCACCTAATGGAGTGCCGCTTACTTCCTCCCTAAAAAGCCATTATTCAATCGATGGTGTGTTGCCCAGCCTCAGAGGCGGGAGGGGTGCGGGACTCGGTTAGGCAGAGCTCTGGAGACCGGGAGAACGTGGCGCCGGCGAAGCCCGTCAGCAGCAAGTGGCTGGTGAGGCGAGAGTCTGGCGAGAGTCAGGGCCGCAGGCAGAGCCATGGGCAGCGCGGAGGGGGGAGGCCCTTGCTGTGCCCCAGGCAAGGGGGACAACAAGGAAATATTTCAGAGGTGAAGGGGACAGGGCCCACAAACGGATTGGACGTGGGGGCCCCAAGGACGACTCGAGGGTCTGGCTTGAGTGACCCGTGGTGCCGCCACTGACCAGGAAGGAAGTGCTGGGCACAGTGTGGTGGGTGCCTCGGTACTGACCGCACGGGACTCCGGTGCAGGGGAGAGGTGTGAAGGGCAGATGTGGGTCCTGAGGAGCAGGGACAGGTCACACGTGGGCAGGAGATGGAGAGGTGCCAGGAGGGACAGGTGAGCGTCCACTGGGCAGGGGGAGGCCCTGGAAGGATGGTGGACACGAACCTGCTGCCGGGGTAGGGGCTCCTCCCTGGCCGTGATGCTGGGTGGGGCAGACAAAGGCTGGGGGATGAGGTGTGTGCGTGTAGAATGTGGAGTGTGTGTGTCTTGTGTTGTGGTCTGTGTGTTGTGGTCTGTGTGGCGTGGTGTATGTGTCGTGTGTGGTATGTGTGGTGTGGTATGTGTGTGTTGTGGTCTGGTGTGTGTCTGTGGTCTGTGGCATGGTGTGTGTGTGTTGTGTGTGGTCTGTGTGGCATGGTGTGTGTGTGTGTTGTGGTCTGTGTGGTGTGTGTCGGGGGGAGCGTGTGTGCAGCTCACACGCTTGGGCTTGCCCCTGGATCCAGCCTTACCCCAGCCCCTGCCCTGGCACGCGGGTGGTGGAAGGGGCTCGGGCACCAGGCCGGGGTGCAGCAAGCTGGAAGCGGGGCCAGGCCAGCGCCCAGACTGATGGGAGCGCGGAGGTGCAAGGGAGCAGGGACCAAGGGACAGGAGCCCAAGGTGCGCAAAGGCAAGGTGCCAACAGCCTCCGAGGCAGAAGGCACATTCGCATCACAGGATGGACCCAAGGCAGGGCCCTGGGCCAGGGCTAGGGACACAGTGATCAGACCCCCTCCCTGCCTGCGAGGTGCTCACCCAATCCAGACACCACACTCGGTTCCCCGGCAGCCCCTTGGGGAGCTCCTACACAGCCCTCAAAACCTTGCTGAGGTCACTCTCCTGCCAAGGGCTCCCTCCCTGCTGTCTACTTGCAGCAAGGACAGGGCTGCTGGGCTGGTCTGAGTCCGCCGGGGGTCCCCGTGCTGGAGCAGTGTGTGGGCTGGGCGTCCAGGCACCTCGTGCGGCCCCTCACCACCAACTTGCTGTCTAAGCTCGGGCAGGCCACGGCCCTCCTGGGCCTCACTTTCCCCGTGTCTAAGTGGGGGAGGGGACTGAGGCGACGGCAGCGTCTTTCAGCTTAAAGCCTCCCTGCCCTTCCATCGGGCTAATGGAGATGCCCATCGGGGACAAGAATGGATTTGAAAGACGCTTTGAAAAATTCATAGCGGGAGGCAGAGGAGAGAGTCTTTATTTTCGCAGAGCAGGAAGCAGGGGGATTTATGGACAGAGGCTGCCGACGAAAAGGACGGCATCTTGGAGCACTTTGTGGCATTTAATGTAGAACGCAGGTCTCCCATTAAAGCAGTGGCATCAAATATTTACCAAAGCGGCATTAAAAATTTACCTTTAGGATGGGATATTTAAAGGCCCCGAGCTCCCCAAGAAATGTCCGAAAGTCAGGGAGGACGGCTGCGAGTGTGGCTGAGTCATGGGGCTCAGAGCCAGCCCGGGTCCCCGTGGACTCTGCTCCCAAAGCAGAGCAGCCTCCAGCCCTGAGTCTGCAGAGGCCCGTGGCCCTTGTGAAGCTCCCAGGGGCCTGCAGGACAAGGACAGGCCCTCAGCTGGCATTCACGGCCCTCCCTGACCCGGCCCTGCTCTCTGGGCGGCTGAGATCTGTGGGATGGAAGGAGTGAGCCTGTGTAGGTTGGAAGAGACCAGTGTGGAAGTGGGGAGCGGTCTGGGCACCAGGAATGTGCAAAGGCACTGAGGCAGAGAGCTGGCACATGCGCACATGTCCTGGCACGTCAGGACAGTCGGTCAGAGTGGCGCAGTGAGGGGGAGAAGGGGAGCGCGGGAGGGAAGGGGTGGGAGACGCAGGTGGGGTCTGATCATGCAGGGCCACAGTGGGGTTTGGCTTCTTATTCCAGGCACAGGGGGAGCCCCCGAGGGAGGAATAGGACCCAGTTTGCCTTTGGGAGGGGAGCTGGGAGTCCACCCAGGAGGCTGCCACTGTCTCACGAGTGGGACTGTCTGCAGCTTGGACAGGGTGGTGGTAGTGGAGGTGGCACCCACAGGATGGGCTGGGGGATAGGCTGGGGGGTGAGAAGGACGTGGGGGACCCAAGGAGGACCCTTGGCCGAGCAGCTGGGAAGATGCTGGTGCAGTTTTTAAGATGGGGCCTCTGGGGCAGGCGTGACTTTGGGAGTGAGAGGTGCGGAGGGTCTCAAGTTCGAGGTGCCCGAGATGCTGGCAGGGGAGTCTGGGGAGGAGCAGGAGGGCGCGGGGTTGGAAGCCTCGGGACGGGAGTGCCCACGGGGGGACTGGGCCTCTGACCTGGGGCACATGCCCTGCCCCGTGCCTGCTGCCTGGCGATGCCCCGCATGCCGTCCCCGTCCTGCAGTGCAGCCGGTGGGCTCCAGGAACGTGTGCAGCACCGTCCTGTCAGAAGCCACTGGACGTGTGTAGCTGGCACCAAATAGCACACTGTCCCCTCCCCCATCCGCCCGCCTTCTGCCTGTGGTGGGATGTTGGCCAGCTTCTGCCTTAAGGAAAGAAAGTGAGATTTCATGTTAAATTCTTTAAAACGATATGGTGCCCTGTAAAACACAAAATAATTCCAGTTTGTCTGCAAATAGGATCTTTCTTTCGGTGGCCTCTCCTTTTCCCTAGAGACCCAGTGGTGGAGAACTGGGCTGCGAGGGGCCGTGCGGAGAGCGCTGGCCATCCCCCTGCACATGTGCGTGCACACGTCAGAGCCCCCGCACACACACACGCGCACACACATCGGAGCCCCTGCACACCACCCCCTTTTGAAATACTTTTCCTCCCCACTTACTAAGACTTATATTTATTTTGTGCTTTCTGTGCGTGAGATGCTTTTGTGTGCACCGCCTCATGGAATCCTCACCAAAATCTTCATTTGGCAGATGGGTAAACTGAGGTTCATGGAGAAAGGTGACTTACTGCTAAGGGTAAGGGCGAAGACAGGCGCGTCCTGGGGCCAGCTGCTGCCGGCCTGTGCTGTGAGCGGCAGAGCTGGCGCCTGAGCCTCACTCACCACCCAGCCGCTCCCACCCGAAGCAGACAGGTACCGGATGAATCTGTGATGCAGAGAAGCCCAGTCCAGAGACGAGCTCACTCTGGGCACATGGAACCCACGCATCTCTGCAGGACTGGGCTGGAGCTGGGGGACCCCCAGAGCTGAGCTGACACTCATGGAAAGAGGATGTAGGCAACACATTCCAGGTCCAGAGGGAAGAACTTCTTACCAGGCAGGCTCGTTTCACGGCAGAACCTGCTCTCCTCAGTAGGCAGTGAGCTCCCCGTCATTGGAGTGTGCAAGCTGGGGCCAGAGGCTCGTTTACTGGGCAGGCAGCAGAGGGAAGTCCGGCTGTGTAGTCCCCGAGATCCTTCTGCTCCCAGAATCTCTAGTTCTGCCCTGAGACCTTGTATTAATGAGCTGTTGCTGTGTAACAAGTTATCCCCAAATTCAGCGGCTTAAACAACCAACATTCATTTCGCCCTTTCTGTGAGCCAGGAATCTGGCTGTGCCTGAGCTGGGTCTGCTGGCTGTCGCGAGCCTGCAGTCATCCCAAGGCCCAGCTGGAGAGGAACCACTTCCCAGCTCACTCACGGGGCTGGTGGCAGCCTCGGGTGCTGGCTGGAGGTGTCAGTTGCTCACCATGGGCGCCCCCGCCATGGGGCAGCACACAGCTGGCTCCCCCAGAAGAGGGCCTGGAGGGAGAAGGAGCACAGGGGACGCAGGTGGAAGCCACAGTCTTTGTAATTGGAAGTGACAATCCATCCCCTTCACTCCTATTCTGTCCACTCGTTAGGGGTGGGTCACTTGGTCCCGTCCCCACCCTCTCAAGGAGGGGACCAAACAAGGGTGCGAGGACCTGGAGGTGGGCTCGGGCGCCTCCGTGGAGATGAGGGAAGGGGGCTGTGAGCCGCCGATCTTAACAGATGGGGAGACAGAGGGACGTGCCCTGCCCAAGTCGCACAGCATGTGCACAGCCGGGCCCGGCGCAGGTTTGGGGCTGTGGGACTCTGGTTAAATATCGCGGATCACATGCGAGACGTCTTGCTCTGTGCCCAGGGTGTCCCTCCCCCAGCAGACAGTAGCACTCGGAGCAGGGAGGGCGAGCAGGGAGGCAGGCAGGTCTCCAGGGACCTCGCTGCATCTACATCCATGGACCGACATCCCCTGGAGCAACCGTTTCATTCAGGACGCCCCAGCTGTGCCCGAGCCCCTGCACGCTGGATCCTGCCAGAACATGCCGGTAGGTGTGGGGAAGGTGTGTCTGGCCAGCAGAGCACACGCCACACCTGCCCTCTGCCACTTGTTCAGCGCACTCCACGGAGCCTCCCGTGTGCCAGCTCCGCCCTGGACTTGGAGAGAGGCTGTCAGAAGGAACCGCTGTTCAGAAGACCTGGTCCCCAGCAGGCCTCAGTCCTGTCTCCAGCTCCTCCTGCCTGGGCTCTATGGCCCTGAGCCTCAGTTTATCCAACTGTAAAATGGATTCATCATCTCTGCTTTCTTCCCAGCAAAGCTACAAGAACTGGATGACTCCGTGGGTCTGCCAGTGCTGTGACAAGGCAGGCGTTGGAGCAGAGCACCTGGCAAAGAAGCAGAAGATGAAGTTCCCACTCTGGCTCCGGCCTGGATTTGGGCCTGGTGATAGTGATCAGTTAGAATACTCTCTCCCTGCAGGCATAGCAATCCTAACTCAGACTGACTTACAGGACAAAGGGAATGTTTGAGTCATGTAACTGAACACTGCAGCGAGAATATGGATTTCAGGAGAGGCTTGATCCAGCAGCTCCAATCATCTAAAGAGGAACTTGCATTTCTCAACTCCACTTCCCTGACATTGGGGCCCGTCTCCCTCCGGATCACAAGTCAGCTGTCACCAGCTCCCAGAGCAACAGGCGTCCAGGTCCCAAGTCAGCAGCAAAGATACTATCAGCACTCCCACTGACTCAAACATGGACCCCAGAACCATGCCTTGCTGGTCCTGCTTGGCCCGGTGTGGGTCATGCACCCACCCCTGGGCCAGTCCCTGTAGCGTGGAGGCAGGACACAGTAATGGGCTTATCATCAGGGCCCGCCCTGAAGCTGGGGCGGAGTCAGGCTGAGGGACTCAGAGACCAGGTCAGAGGGGAGAGGGAATGGATGTGGCGCCTGTCAGCCAACACCCGGCTCCTGCCACCCTCCAAACTGCCGCCGAGTGGAATTCAGTGAGGTGTGTATGTGCGGATTCTCATGAATTGCCAAACAGCAGGGGTTTAGTTTCACCCCGATGGGAGCACACCGCGAGGCTGAGTCCCTTACGGGAGGTGGAGGTGTCACGAGGCGGTGGCTGCTCTCGCTTCCTTCAGAAAACATTGACGGGGCAGCTCCCCAGGGCGGACGCCGCACCGGGCGACTTCCAAGGGGATGGCAGCCGGCGGCTCACGCGGCACGTTCAGCATTCGAGTAAAGCACAGAAAGTGTGTTTGTCACTTGCACAGCTTGCGGAATTTCAGGCCGAGACAGCGAACTTCCAACACCCCGAGAGGCTTCCTGGAGCCCCTCTCCACCGCTTTCTGACCTCTCGCCCCAGACTGGCCGCGCCTGTCCCCAAGCGTCGCGGGGTGGACCTGGACGGCGCCAGCTCCTTTCATGGCGTTTTAGCCGAGACACCCGTCCTACTGTGTGCCTCAGTCCTTCCTTCTTTTTCGCTGCCTGATGGCACCCCACAATACTGACGCCCCACAGTGTGTCTACCCGTCACCCGCCGAGGACATTTGGGTCGTTCGCACTTTTGGGCCGTCGTAAACAAACTGCTCTGAGCATCCACAGCCAAGTCCTCTGCGAATGTCGCGCGTGTTTCTCATGGTCGTTGCGTCAGTGCCCAGAGCCTTCTGGAGGCGGAGTCTGTTTCCTTGCCTGTTCCGTTGCCAGAAGCTGCCACATTCCTTGGCTTGTGGCCGCTTCAGCGGTGGTGTCTCCCGTCCTCTGCTTCTGTGGTCACATGTCCTTCTCTGCCCCTGACCCTCCCGCCTTCCTCTCATGACGACCCCGGAATGGCCTCGCGCCCAGCCAGACAACCCGGGGCAACCTCCCGTTCCAAACCCTCAACCTCAGCACGTCAGCCGAGTCCGTTCTCCGAGCAGGGCGACATTCCCTGGGATCGCCGTCTTACTGCAGCAGCCCCTCCGTGTCCTGGCACTGTCTGCAGGGGCATGTTTATAAGCCTGGTGAACAGCGTCCCCCTTCTCCGGCTGCGGTGGGGATCCGGGCCCCACACCCGCGTGCGGTCGGCACCACCTGCCAGCGTGCTGCCCACGGTTCACCTGGCAATTAGTCTTGTTGTACCTCGTGACTCCTCTGCTTTTGTCGGCAGGAATGGTTATTGTTAGAGAAGCTCTGCATTCTGGAAGCTTTCATTGTTATTCAAATTGCCAGGTGCTCTGTTATCTCCCAATTAGGCTGCAGACGCGGCCCACCAGGGCCTGCCAGCTGCGCACCCTCTGCATCCCAGGGCCCTACTGCATGTTCCAGGCTCCGCGCCTCTCTCACCTGGCCGCAGTGGCCGCCACCCAGCTGGCCCCCTGGTCCCCAGCCTGCCCAGACCGCTGCCCGGTGAGAGGGACGGCCGTGCGGCCCAGTGGTTAGCAGCACAGGCCACGTTCCGGCCTCCACCACTAACTAGACATGTGACCCTGGGCAAGTGACATTACCTCTCTGAACCTCAGTTTCCTCATCAGTAAATTACGGGGAGAGTAGCCCCACCCTGCAGGGTTGTTGAGAGAGCTAAGTGAGCTGACGCAGGCATGGAAAGCGTTTGGAACAGTGCCTGGCACAGAAGAACTACCCGCTATACGTGGGCCCCAAGCCTGCCTTTATTAGAATTCAGAGTGATTTTCCACTTCAGCTCCCCAGAGCCCCGGGAGCAAGGCCAGCGCCTTTGCCTGGAGGACGAAGGCCTCAGTGCCTGCCACCTCTCCAGACCTGCCCGGCCAGGGGCACCTTGTGCAGTGACGGCCACGCCCACTGTGATCCTCCTGGAGTGTCCCCGTCACCCTGCTAACTCTGGGCCCGCACAGCACCAGTTCTGAGTGTCTCCCAGTGCCACCAGCCTGGGATGCCCAGGCCCCTGACACTCACTGCTGGCACAGTGTGGATCTGCTGCTCTTGCTGTGACCCCCACCCCGATCAGGAGCCCTCGAGGGCTCAGTTCCTGGCCCCCAGCACCCAGCCCAGGCCTGGCAGGAGGACAGGCCCCAGTACAGGCTTCTAGAAGGCTCATGGAGCAGCCCGGGTTGATGCTGGGTGGGAGGGGCGCTGGAGGTCCTGGGCCTGCCTTCCGTGGGGCTGGCGGGCAGTGAGGGGCAAGGTGACCAGCAGCGTACCTTGGGGATAGGTGGCCCCCGTGTCAGAGGAGGCAAGCTCTCAGCCTGCACTCACGGGCTATAGCTCCCTGCATGGCCGAGGCGTGGTTGCTGTGAAACAGAACAAAAGCTGACATTTGCCAGAGATTCCTTCCAGAAGTCTGCACAGTAACAAAACATTCCTGAGGCTCGTGGGCTCCAGCCAGCTGATCGGCTGGGCTGCGCCCCGTGGGCCAGGCCAGAGCTCTCACCCAGCCAGGGGGTGTCCACAGTAGTGAAAGTCCTCCTGGCCAGCAGTGAGGATGGTCCCATGGATCTGGAGTGGCATCAGGTGGGTGCCTGAGGCCCAGAGAAGTTAAGTGACTAACCCAGGGTCACACATCATTTGAGGGGCAGAGCTGGGATCTCAACCCAGACCTGACTGACTTCAGGGCCCCTGGTCATCACTGCCCCAGCGCTCTACAGTGTCGTGTGGTACAGAACGTCACAAGGGCTTGTGGGAGTCAGGCCGCACAGAGGGGTGCCAGTCAGTGAGGTCTTGAAGGATGTGTAGGAGCTTTCCAGGTGGAAAAGGGCAGGGTGTTCCCAACAGTGTGCGGAGAACACTGGGGCTCTCTGGAAGGAAGGTCCTTTGGAGTGGAGGCCGCAGAACCTGAGCCGGGAACTCTGTTTACCCTCTAAGAAACCACACATAGAATTGTTTTTAGTTTTTTAGCATCATTGATTTTGAAATATTTCATATTGTGCACAAGAATCTATATATTATATATAAATATTGTAAAAAATAACGAAGCAAACACTGTGTTCCCACGGCCCAGCAGGGGACATAGAGCCACGTCATCACCACCGAGGCCCTCGGTGTGCCCCAGCGGCGCCCCCACCCCGAGGGTGCGCCAACCAGAACTTTGTGCTTGTCCTCCCCGAGCAGAGGTGTGTCCCTAGGGAGTGACTGGAGAGAAATCACAGGGACATGCAAGGGCTGGCCGGGCCGAAGCAGGGACAGCTACGTGGAGGCCCAGGTTGGGCGATGCTGCCCCAGCCCAGAATGGGAGCCTCTTTCCACGTCGGCCTGCAATCGTGCAGACGGGCAAGGACAGGGGAGGACTGCTCCTGCCACCCTTATCCCAGCAGGGCCCCCAGGGGCCAGGCGGGCGAGGCTGTGGACTGGGGTGGGGGCTTGGCCCGCGTCGCAACAGCTTCCCAGCTAACTGAGCCGTTCAAAAGGGAATGGGCTACAAAGTAGTGAGCTTACTGTTCCTGGGGGAAACCAAGCAAAGGCCAGACACTAGCTGGTCCTCCTCCAAGAGCCTCCTGTGACTTTCTGTCCCTCTTCCCTCTGTCTCTTGGGCTCCCTCTATCCCAACGTTTACCAACGTGATGTCACTGTCTGCCCCTCCGCAGAGGCTCCCAGGCTGGAGACTGAGGCATCGCCAGGTCCTGGGCAGAGAATTAATCCGTGTGACTTTCTTCCCCTTCTCTTTCCCCACTACGGTGGCTGTGCTTGGAGATGGGTTCTCAGGCCAGGCCACCTAAGCTGAAATTCTGACGTTGTGGTCCAGCCACCGTAAAGATCAGCCTTGAGTCATCACCTCTGCCCCAGGACATACACCTCTATTGATGCCACCCGAAGTCCTTTTCCATCTCAGCTCCCCACTCGCCCCCCTCAGAGTGTGAGGGCGTCTGCCCCTACCCACGCACACCGTGCCACGCGCAGGCCCAGGGCCGGGACCCGTCTGCACGGCCCAGGGCTCCGCCCAGGGAAGCAGCGCCCTCCCGCGGTGCCCCCGCTACCTCTCCCACGTGCCCGCCCGATGTCAGGCCTCCGCCGAGAACTCGGGCGGGCGAGGACACGGGGGGCTGCACGCTTTGCCCTCCCTCTTCCTTCCCTGCGCGGGTTCCAGTTTTTCGGTTTCGTGGTCAAGTCCCCCAGGCTTGGTTCTGTTTTTCACACCTGGGGTCCAGAATGTTGAGCCAGTCACACTCCCTGGTCTGTGGCCCCCGCCTCAGTGGCTGTGGTGGGCCCTTTCTGTTTCTGCCCCACCCTCCGCCCCTTGCTCGCCAACGTGTGGCGCCGTGTCACGGGGCGTGTGCTGCTTTTTGCAAATCATGCAGCAAGGCTGGAGCACAGGCGTTTTCAGTAAGCGGTACTCTCACCTGTCACCCAAAGTCATGTATGTAAGACCCATCCATTCTGCCATAGGAGCCCCTGCGCCGTCACGTCTAGAACCGTATGGAAGTCCATACTTACGCAGTCCCCTGGGAGGGGCGACTGGCTGCCCCTGAAGTCCAGCTCCAGGGCTTTTTGGGGAGCACATGCAGTGAGGGGCTGCTGCGTCACCAGCAGGGCCGGGCACAGGTCCCCCTTGCCACATGTCCGCCCAGCTTTGGAATTATCTGACGTCCTAATCTTGGCTGATGTCATTGTGGTAGAAAGTGACATCCACTGTCTTATGAATTTTGTTGTTGTTATTTAATGAATAGACTTCAATGTTTAGAGCAGTTGTAGGCTTACAGAAAGATCGGGTGGAAGTACAGAAATTCTCAGGCACTCACCTCCCCGTCCCCTCCACCCCTGCCACATACAGCCCAGGTTCCCCTGTTATTAGCATCGTTCATTACGATTGATTCGCCCATGTTGATACGGCATTATTAATATTAAGTGGAGCCCATAGTCTACATTGGGTTATGCTACGAATGTTTATTTCTCTGGTGACCCGGGCAAGGAACGTTTCTTCAGACACTTGTTCCCTGTGCAGACCACACAGGACCGGCCACCAGCAGGATCTGGGTAAACGCCTCGCCAGGGTTCGCCCCAGCCGTGTGTGCCAGAGCGAGGGGCTTGACTTCCTGCGTCTCCGTTCCTCCTCTATGGCGCGGGCTAACAGTAGCGCTGACCGTATGGGGCTCTGTTAGGATCCAGTGACTAATCCGTGTCGAGAGCTGGGAGCAGCGTCAGCCGCACGGTCAGTGCTCATTCTTTCTGAAAATGTGAATGTCAAAGCTATGTGACACGGGCAGTGGGACGCGGGGACAGCTTCCCTGCCCTCCCCACCCCGGCCACGTTCTCAAGGCTGAGACAGCATGGGAAACACGACACCGAACAGCCCTGCCCTCGGGGAGCGTGTGCGCTCATGGGGGAGGCAGCGTGTCAGCTGGCGGGAACGTGGCGGGGAGAGGTCTCAGCACGGAGGTGGCGTTCGTGCCGTGCATCTCCAGCCATATCTGGAATCCCAATGACAACGCCTGGGAAGGAGAGCAGAGAGTGGGAAGTGCCTGAGCACGGCTGCCAGGCCTGCCTGGCATCTGCATCGCTCTCTGTTGTACGGGAGCCGGTTTTTGAACCAGTGTCCTCTGACGGACACTTGGTTGATGCTAATCTGCTGTTACCCACGTGCGGTGATGGATGCGCGTACACGGTTGCCCTCGCGAGCCTGTCCGAAGGACACCTGCCTGTTAAGTGGAATTACGAGGTCAGAGGGCAAGCGCATCTGTACCGTTGGCACGTGTCAAATTCGCCTGCCGCAGAAATTGCCCCAAAGTCCCTCCTACTGTCAGGGAAGCGAAAACCAAAACCTTCTCGAGCTTCACCTCGCGAGCAGCGAGGACTGCGGGAGCTCCCTTGTGCCTGCGGGAGAGGATCTCATGGGGGTTTCATTTGCGTTTCTCCCACTTTAGATTTCGGATTTGCTATTTGACAGTTTCTCTCTTTCTTCTTGGCAATTGGTCTGTTTGGATTCTCCCTTCCCGGATCTTTTGGGTAATTTCTATTTTCTTAGAAATTCATCCATTTTGTCAAGGTTTTCTGATTTAGGTAGTCGAGGGGGCCGTCTCCTTTGTTCTTCTCTCTTTGCTCAACTCAACTGCACGCGTCCCCTGTGCCAGGCACCGCTGTCGGCAGTTGCGTGTGTCCCCCGTGCCGGGCATTGCTGTCGGCAATTGCGTGTGTCCCCCGTGCCGGGCATTGCTGTCGGCAGTTGCGTGTGTCCCCCGTACCGGGCATTGCTGTCGGCAATTGCGTGTGTCCCCCATACCAGGCACCGCTGTTGGCACTGGGATATAGCAGTGGCCAAAACCCGTGAAAGCCTACTTGTATGGAGACTACAGACAATTTGTAAATACTTACGTAAAATACACGGCCTGTTAGATGGCGATAGTGCTGCGGAGAAAAGCAGTGTGAGAGCAGGGAGGGAGTTTGAGACACAGAACAATTTTAAACAGGTGGTCAGGGTTTCACTGAAAGGTGACTTGAAGGAGACGAGGGAGGGAGCCGTGGGTTCATCTGGGAGAAGAAACAGGCGCGTGCTGGTGTAGCTGCGGTACTTGTCAGGGTTCTCCAGAGAAACAGAACCGCTAGGGCATATACTTATTAAACACGTAAACAGATGCGCTATAAGGAATTGGCTCATGCAGTCATGGAGGCCGAGAAACCCCCAGATCTGCCCTCGGCAAACGGGGGACCAGGACAGCCAGTGATGCAGTTCCGATTCCATCGGGGACCTGAGACCTGGGAGAGCCGGCGGTGTAAGTTCCGGTCCAAGTCTGAGTCTGAGGGCGGCAGACCTATGTCCCGGCCCTTACGCAGCTGGTGTGTCCATTCAGGCCTCCAAGGGACAGGACGGGGCTGCCCTCTGCCTTACTCAGTCGGCCAGTTCAATTGTTAACTCATCTGGAAACACCCTCCCAGACACACCCAGGGTGACGTTTAACCAAATAACTGGGCACCCGTGGCCCAGTCAAGCTGACACCAGACAAACCCTCACAGTTGGAGAGGCCGACAGGGAGGAGAGCCAGGGACGGCACAGTGGGGTGAGGGACACAGAAGGTCCTCAGCTCCTGCTCCGAGAGGATGGAGCCATCCGGGTTTTGAGCAGGGGCGACATGACAGGACTTAGGCCTCACAGGACCCCCCTGGCTACTGTGCGGGGAACAGACAGAAGGGGTTGACCAGGGAAGCAGCCCCTGCAAGTATCCTCTGGCTTGGACCCCAGTAGGAGCAGCGGAGGCAGCAGGAAGTGTGAGGCTTTTTGATATATTCCGAGAGAAGGGCCAACGGGATTTGCTAATGGGTTGGATACGTTGTGTGAGAAAAAGAGAGGGCCAAAGATGACTGCAGGCCTCCGGAGTGAGCAACTGGTGGGATGGAGTTGCATTTATTGAGGTCGGGAAAACCGTGGGAAAAGCTGGTTTGGGGAGGAAGATTGGGATTTTAGTTTGGGACATACTAAGTTTGAGATGTCTGTCGAGTATCCATTTGGTGATGTCGGTAGACAATTGGGCTATAAGTGTGGCATTTGGGTGAGAGTTTGAGGCTGCTGAGTCATCAACATACAGATGGTATTGAAATCCATGGGAGGAGATGGGACCCTCGGGAGTGAGCAGAGATGCGGAGGGAAGAGGAGCCAGGTGGAAAGGAAGGGGCTGGCAGAGGCCTGAGCAGGAGGAGTCAGAGAAGGGGGAGGAAAACCAGGAGAAGGCACTGGAGTGTCCCCGCAGCACTAGTGATCACTTGAGTCAATGCTGCTGAGAGGACAAATGAAAGGCAGGCTGAGAACTGATCACTGGGTTTATCCACATGGAGGTCTTTGGTGACCTTGACAAGGGCAAATTCTGCAGAGGTGAAGCAAAAGCCTTTTGGGAAGGGTTAAAGGATAGTGAGAAGTGGAGTTGGGGAGCAAAAGGACAGATGATCCTTCCAAGTAGTCACCTCCCCTTCTGCGTCCTGTGTATACTGCTTTATTAGATTCACCATCAGTTAACATGCCTCATTGTTTTTCAAAGAACCAGTAGCTGGAATTATTTATTAATTCCTTCCTTTTGCTGTTTTTAACTGCATTTCAGTTTCAATTTATCTATTGCTCTCCTATGTCTTCCTCGTATTTATTTTCTATTTCTTTTCTAACATTTTGAGTTGGATTATTTTATGTTCCCTTGTTTATTAATAAGGTTGGTATTTTTAAGGCTATAAATTTTCCTCTGAGCATTGGCTTGGCTGCATCACACAGGTTCTGAAATGTAATGTTTTATATTCTCATTGTTATCTAGGTATTCTGCAATTTTTATTTTTTACTCTTTGACTCAAGAGTTATTTTAAAGAGTTTATAAACTTCTTGGTGGTAGAGTTTAGGGTTTTTGTGGTTTTGCTGTTAATATTTTCAAATTCTAGTATATTGTGATCAGAGAATATTTCCTATTTCTACTTTTGGGAATTTACTTTCTTTGCGGCCTCATAGTATTTTTCGTGTGTGCATTTTCAAGAGCATTTAAATAGAAAGTAGATTCTGTTTAATACACACACACACACACACACACACACACACAGAGTTGTTCATTAGAGTCTTTGGCTCCATATTTCCTTATCTATGTTTTTGTTAACTTTAGCTGTAATGAATTGAGAAAGGTGAATTAAATGTACTCATACTAAAATACTCTGTCTTTTTCTTCCTAAACATCCAGTAGTTCTTGCTCTGCGAATACTGGGGCTATGTTGTTTGGAACATAAGCATTCATTGCTGTTAGCTCTTCACGGTGACTCCCATCCTGGCTGTTCCCCCAGCACCCATCTTTTTCTCATTTAATCTTTCTTGCCCTGCCTCCAACTTTGCCTGATATCCAGATTATGACCCCTGACTTTGCTTGGTTTGCATTTGTCGGTTATGCTTCTGCCCATCCTTTTTTTAATTGTGGTAAATTGTACACAATATAAAATTTATCGTAAGCATTTTTAAGTGCACGGTTCAGTGGCATCAAGTACATTCACATTGCCGTGCAGCCATCGCCACATCCACCTCCATAACTTTTTAATCATCTGCCTACCTTTTATGTTAAGCCTTTCTGAGTCACTCTCCCTTCAATGCATTTTGTTTGTGATCCAGTCTGAGACTTTTTTCTTGGCAAGTGTGTATGGCTCATTAGCATTTACTGATACAGCAGATACATTTTGTCTTCATTCTGTCATCATGGTTTATGATCCGCTTTCTGCTTTTATAGCTTTTGTGGGGGTTGTCGATTTTTACCATATGGTCTTTGTTGTCTTTGTTTTATTTTTTGTATATGTGTCTTCTGATAATTTGGAAAGCTGTGTTTTGGCTCCCATGGTTATCTTCAGAATTATAATGTGATATGATATTCTTAATCCTTTAATTCTTTAGACAACGTTTATTTTCTCCTTGCTATGAATGATGTCAAAATTACAATCTTTCTGCTTTTCCTCCCCTTGTCTCCCTTGTATCAAATTATGTTAGTTGATTCTATTATTTTTTCTATTTACCTTTGTGCCTCTAGCTTTACTTAAACTTCTAAACAATTCTTTAGACCCCCGACTGTAAATGAATAAGACATAGTTTACTTATTTCCCTTCTTACCTCCACCCGTCCGGCGTGTCATTCTGCATGTCCATTCTCTGCTTTCTGTTTCGTTCTTTTCTGTAATCATCACAATCTTCAGCTTCACTCCAGACAGTTCCACAGTGAAACAGGTGCTGTGCGCATCACTCTGCCTGTGCTGGCGTTACCTCACTTACCCCCGGGTCACCTGAGTGTATCCTCCAGTCATTTACTTAAGAAGGGCTCATGGGAAGTATAATTCAAAATTGTGTTCAACAGATTTTTCTGATGACTTTATACCAAGAAAGATGGTTCATCTGGGCTTTAAATTCTTGGTTTATTCATTCATTCAACAAATATTTATTAAGCCCCTACTGTGTGCCAGTTACTATTCTAGGCCCTTCAATAAGCAAAACACACAATCACCTTGGCCCTCCTATAGCTCAATTCCTAGTTGGAAAAACAACTAGGAAGTTACTGGATACAGTAAACTAAGCAAATAAGCACGATACATGGTATGCGGGACAGAGACGTGTGCTGTGGAGAAAAACAAAGCAGGAGGTCGGGATGACTTGGACCTGGCTTTGTTCTGTGAAGCAGAGGCGCTGACCCCGGGACCCTCTCACCCTTAGCGCATGCACCTGTCCCCACTGACACCCGGAGCGGAGGGCTGGCTCTTCCCCTCGGCACGTCACTCACTTTGCAGAGTCGGGTTTGCTGCTCTGTCAGAGCCCCTCCCCAGACTCCTCTGCTAGCCCTGCTGACATGCACTGAAGCTTGGCCGAAGATGCTTTATCGCTCAAGGGCTGTCATCAGATGCAAGGAGAGGAAATTCACCTGCAGCCGACGTGGAGATAGGCAGTCCTTTCACCTAAGTCAGGGAGGGTTCTTCACTTGCACGCTTGCAAGATGGCTCCTCTTCCCCTGGGGCCACGTCCCCTTCCCAGTAGACTTCTGCTCACACAGCATTGGCCAGGCTGGTCATGTGACCACCCTGACTGCAGAGGAGTCTGGGAAGGTGAGTCTTTGTGATTGGGCAGTTGCTTCTGTGATGGACACAGGACCGGGGATTCATGGTGCCTACCACAGACGGAGTTTGTGTTTCTGTTCCTCCTTGTCTCGTTTGTGACTTGACTGCCAATCAAGCTATAGGCGGCCTGTTTTCACACTGCTATTCCCCGCCCCACTGGTCTCCTGGCTTGTTCCTGTTCCAAGAGCACCTTGGTTTCTTCTCCACAGCTTTGTAGGATATGGTCATATCTTGGTGTACTTCCAAGATACATAATAGTTTTTGTTATTATGAATGGTATCTCTGTCTGTTTTTAATATTTTTCAGTTTGTTGTAGCAAGGGTGACCATATAATTTATCATCCAAATAAGAATACCTTTTGAAAGAAGAACAATATTAAAAATTATGTCAGAACAACAGATGTTAACTGGGATTGTCCCAAGCCAAGATGTATAATCACTCTGGTAATTGCTGAGGTACATGAACACTGTTGAGTTTTGTAAGTTGGTCTGATGTCTTACAGGTTAAAAATTATATCTATGTCTACATGTTTGTTCTAATCATTGCCCTGCCGATTCTGTTAGATTTCCTGTGCAAATTGCCTGCAATTAATTGTAGTTTTGGTTCTTCTATTCCAGTCCTGATGTGATACTCTATGTTTTTTTCTTGTCTTATTGCATGGGCTGGGGCTCTAGGACTATATGGAACCATAACGATAGCAGAGTTTCTTGTCCTGCTTCTGGTCTTACAGTCGCATGGTTCACAATGCACAGATGACAAAGGCCATCTGCTCAGAGAAAAACAGTCTTCTCCTGGCACCAAGGCCCAAGAGAAATGTCCCCAGTGAGTTTCCTTGGAGGAGACACCATCTGATATTTTGTTTCCTTCTATTTCCCCCAGAAAACCCTTTTGCTGTGCCTCAGGATGGGGGAGGTGAGATCCGAAGCGCCTGGCACAGCCTCCAAGAAGAACAACTTCTGCAGAGATGCCAGGGAGAGCTGAGGCAGCGGTGGCAGTGGCAGAGGAGGAAAGGATGCCTGTGCCCAAAATCCCCTTCCATGGACTTCTGAGATTAGGAGCAAACTCAGGGGTAGGGACTGGGGGTACAGGGGAGGGGATTCTGAGCCACCCGTCCACAAGCAATAGTCCTATTTTGGGCTGGTGGCTTCTGAGAGGTGACTCATTGTAAACTTAGGATGACCAACACAAAGCTGCTCTGGCTGATCTGAGCCAGGAAGATCTAGGCCTGTGAGTCATAACCGTGGTTTAAAACCTGAAGCTTCCCTTCTCTCCGCCCCACCAATAGTGGCCCCTCGGGCCTATCCATATCAGAATATTGAATGTGCGTGTGTGTGCGCACATGTGCGTGTGTGATTTCGGGTGTTCTTCCTGTTCGTTTGGTTTTTATTGGGGTCCCCCCAAGTTCTCTGATGAACACAGGTCACTGTGTGGTTGGGGGTTCTTGCCAGGGTCAGTGTCCAGGGCTCGAGCTTCTTGCTGCAGTCAGCATCTGTGAACCAGATGGAGTTGGCTGAGCACAGGGTATAGCCCCGCCGTGTCTCGGGAGGCACTGGGGGTGTGACAATGCCGGTCGGGTCTGGGTCTTACGGAATTCACTCCCGTTAACAGCAGTAATAATAAGTAATGACAAGGGATGCATCTCAGGCCGACCACAGCACTGGGTTGGATGTTCCCAGGCACACCCTTTCTCACCGCCTGGGAAGTGGGTGTGATTAGCCCCCTGCAGAAACAGCTCAGAGAGGGGTGGGAGGGCCAGGGTCACACAGCCAGGAGAGCCAGCCTCGCCTGAGGGTGTAGGAACCAAAAGCCCAGGCTCCAATTCCCTGGACGTGACATGCTCCCCTGCCCAGGGCACACCCAGCACGACCCCTGGGGCACCTCCTGATGCCTTCTCAAGGGCGGGCCAACACCCGGAGCTCTCCACCGTCACTGCGGGAACCTTTGTCTGCCCCGCATACTCTGGTTAAGCACCTGCTGTGTGCCAGGTGCTGTGCTGGGCAGAGAGTGATGGGAAAGAGATGAGTCAGACCTGGTCTCTGCCCCCTGGGAGCTCCCCACCTGGTGGGAGAGACAAACACATGAGTCATTGCCGGGAAGGCTGATGAAACCCAGAGGAGAAGGTTCTAGAAATCCATCTGCTTTGAGGTGGGACTTCCACGTAAACCTGGACGCCCCTAACATCCGCCCACAGAGCTCACCGCCTCTACCACTGCCTCGCTGCCCCGGGGCACACACGTGGGAGGACATCACCTACATGATGGTGACCTAAGTCCCCGGAGGCCACGCTGCCAGCGTAGACACGCTCATTCTGCTAGTGTTAGTGATGCCAAAGTCTCCCACCACCCTTAGCTGGGGGGGCCCCCGCTCAAACACGTCCCCTCGGACCCTGGATCCTCATTCAGTCAGACCCAGCGTTCTCGCACAGACTGTCCGTCCACTCACGAGGCACGGCAGAGAGCAAGGCAGGCCCCTGCTCCTGCTGCGGGCCTTCCAGCTGCGGAGGGAGGGTGGGCGGAGGAGAAAGAAGGTGGCAATGGCGGTGAGCACGCTGTCGACGCGGTGACGGTGACATGTTAGTGAGGGCCTGTGGAGCGGGGTGGTCTGGGAAGCCCTTCTGAACAGTGATATTTAAGCCCAGGTCTGCATGAGCAGGAGCCAGCCACGGCGTTACAGCGGCGGGGAGAACGTTCCAGGCAGAGGGAATGGCCCATGGAAAGGCCTTGAGGCAGGAACAGGCTTGGTGGTTTCAAAGACCCAGAGACAGAGCAGAAGGAGGCAACGGTGAGCAGGCCAGGGTTCCGGTGAGTCACGGTCGTGCTGAGCAAACAAACACAGTGCCACCTTTGACAAAGCAGAGCAAACTTTTGGGGACATAAAGCATGTTCCATGCCTCCTGGCTTTGCAAAAGCCCCATAGAGAAGGGACTCTCCCATTTTACAGACTAGGGGACTGAGACTCAGCTGGGTCAAGTGGCTCATCCAGGGTCACACTGAAGGTCACATAGGCAGGCTATGGCTTCAGTCTTTGGTCCCAGCCTCTCCTCTGTGCAGACAGCACTGGTGGAGTCAAAGCAGGAGACGTTTGCTCAGGGTCGTGGCCAGGTATAGACGTGGCGTCCTTCCCTCGGATGCCAGGTCCTCCCAGGATGTCCCAGGGCCTTGTTGCCACGGGGGTGCCCAGCCAGCCAGTCAGCCCCTCTGGATCAGCCCATGCCTGCATCCCACACGCGGGCCTCAGGAGTCAGAGGAAGCCTGGGGCGGGGGCACAAGACCCAGGTTCTGGCATCGCTCTGCCACTAGGAGCAGTGTGACCCCAGGCAAGGCCGTGCCCTCGCCAACATTTTCCCCGTCGGTAAGAGGAAGGAGCCGGGTCAGGCCTTTAAGGGTTTGCAACCCTGGTGTCCTGACATTCTGGGTGCTCACACAGCTGCTCACAGAGAGGTGTCCCTGCTCCTGAGAAGGAACTGTGGCCAAATGACAATTAGAGCTGGGAGTCACCTGATTTGCATCCCTTAAGATTTACCACCTTAGAGGAGGACATTCCTCCCAGCCCCACAGGTCTTTTCAGGAATAAATGAAAATTCTCATGGGTCTGTTGTCCTGCTGCTCTGCTGAGTCCCTGTTGGGCAGCTGGGCCAGGGACTAGACCATTCTGCGGGCAGGGACTGGAACATTCTGCGGTAGGCAGGAGGCCTCACATCCATGTGGCTCAGCAGAGATCACAGGGACTGAGCAGGCAGCCTGTGGCGAAGGCAGGTACAGAGGGCAGGGGCCACGGCTGGGTGACCTTGAAAGTCACCTGGCCTCTCGGAGCCTCTGTTTCTGACCCGGCAAGTGTGGGGGGCAGGGCGCTGGAGGTGGGGTGTTCACAACACTCGCTGTGTCTGGGATGACAGCAGTGTGCAAAGCAGACGTGTGCAGTCCGGTCCCTTGGCAATGTCAAGGGCTCCTCGAAACCCCACAGGACCCCAGGTTATGACAATGAAACCCCGTCCCCATCCTGCCGTGGCTGTGGACGTGCCAGTGAGTAGAGTGTCCCTGAGAACAAGATGCAGGGTAGTGACGAATGCAAGTATAGATTTATAGAGTTGTTTTTTTAGTGACTCCCAAACCGAATTTTTTAAGCTGCCTACTTTTACTTTTTACTGTGAGCTTCTATCACTACATAATTTTTAATAATAATAATACAAAAAAAAAACAAAAAGAAGAGAAAGAAGATAGCAGCACTCTGTGTCCACTGAGGAATCTGTGTGCGACACTGGTGTGTGACCACCGTGTCTGGTGTCTGTGCGGACTGTTTCCCACTGGGAACGGCGTGATTAACGAGCAGTTTTATGCTTTCCGCGTGTCTGTGTGTGGTGTGACTGCCGTGCGCTTGGGGAGCCCTAGTCAGGATCGGGAGCTGGGGGTACCCACTGGCTCCCTGCCCTCACCTAGAGAAGCAGCCTGCTCACCGCCTCGCCGGGACCCTCCAGCCACAAAGCTAGCACCTGACCGTGACCATTGCCAATGTGCACAGGCCTTAATTGAAAACACACATGCACACACATGCACACGCTCACACATTTGTGTGCATGCATGCATATACTCACATGTGTGCATGCACACGTGCATGGACATGCCCACACACCCACACACATGCACATACACAGCATGCACGCATGCACACACGTGCACAGTGCAACCACATACATGCACACATACATGCACACATGCACATGATTCTGCAGGTAGGTCTGGTCCCTCTTGCTGTCTCCGATGCTCCAGAAAGCAGAAGTAGGCAGCGTGCAGTGTTCCTCAGTGGGCAGCATTTCCCCTCAGCATCAGAGAACATCAGGCGCGTTTGGCCCCAGGGCTGAAAAGAAGGGCTTGAGGGTGTCAGGCTTCACCCTCAGACCAGGAGGTCTCTTCAGGTCAGTTCAGACACCCTGGGACGGTGGGCGCGGCCGTGCCCGGCGCTGACCCTGCACAGCCTGCCATCCATGCCAGGTCAGGGCTCCGGTGGTGTGGCCCAGCCCTTTCGTCCCTGCAGCCGCTGTCCCCACCCAGGCCCCTCCCTGGCACACTGACCCGTGTCTGCTAGAGGTCAGGCCACACAAGAAGACAAGTGTCCCAGAGGTGCAGACTTTTAAATTTTTCACTGGCTTATTTTAATTTTTCACCTTGGCTGATTGGTCCCCACCTGCAGGAAGAGCCTTTGAAAGTGAATTTACAATCCCCCAACGGTCCAGATTGACATACAGCCCCAAATGGCGTCGCTGGGGGCATTTCTTGTAAATGTTGAATAACCACGTCACCACAGGGAGACGGCCACGTGGGCCCTCTCTCGTCCGCTGTAAAAATCTGGGGCTGAGACGGGTAGAAGCAAACTTCGGGGATTCTCAGTCCTGCTGCTCATCCGGCCGTGGTCAGAGGGGCAGTGGCATCCTGGTGACATCCCGGTCACTGCCCCTGCAGTCCAGGAATACATCGCTGGGCCGGGTCGTGCCCTGCACCCTCCAGAAGAGAAACCCGCACACTTACCCTGTGCCGGACGCCACGCGGGCTCCCTAGTCCCTCCTTGCAGTGCAGACACATCACGTGATGGTGAATGTTTACAGCTTGGGGGGCTGTGGCCTGAAAACTCAGATGTTGAAGTTGGACCGTCAGGTGAGCTAGAGGAGGTCAGGGCCACGCTAGAAAATCTGCGCCGTCATGAAGGCGTCACTCACCTGCCCAACAGGTGTTTGCTGAGCCCCTGCCCTGGCCTGGCCTGTGCCCAGTGCCCGTGTGGGCCGTTCCCGCTGTAGTCGGGTCTCCTGTGAAATGACTAGCTGTGCCCAGCAGTCCGAAGTGCTCAGATTCACAGAATGAATAAGGAACACTTACCTATTCCACCCACGAAAGTGATCTCAGAGGTGGCATTGCTCCACCCCCAGCCGGTTTCCAATCTGGACCTGCCCATCAGTTGGTGCTAGGTAGATGCTTGTCGAGTGAACAGATCACACTGTTTGTCACTCTGTACCTAAAACTCCTGTCTTCACATCAAAGCCCTGACCAATTTGCCCTTGACAGACTGAATTTCAGGGCTGCTGCAGTGCCCACCTCCAGGAGGCATCACTCACAACACTGTCACATAAGTGGTAATGGGCTCCCAGGGACCCCGTGTACATGGACTGCGCTGAGAACGGTGACCCCTGGGTTTGTGCAGTGCGGCACCTGAGGAACTGTGCTAAACCATCCTCCAAAACGTGCAGGACCCCATTGCAGTCAGAGCCAACCCGAGCCTGGGACGGAAAACTACAGATTACACGGCCACCACGGGCATCCAGTGTGGCCACAGCTGGAACCGTGCTGGTGGCCCTAGAGTGCCTCTCCGTGGAGGGGCACCCCAGCTTCTCATGCCCAGTCTCCTTCCCCGTGTCTGTCTTAGTGCTAGTGGGCGTGTCACAGTCACAGAGCCAACCAGGCAGCACTGGGTGACGTGCAGTGACCACGTGGGAACTGCAAGGGTGAGGGGCTCGGTCACCTTAGCGAGGCAGGAAACCGCCTGCAAAAGGCCAGTGTGTCCTCCCTAGGGTCAGCTGGACGCGGCCCACGGCCACGAGGGCAGAAACTCTCCTTTAAATCCGACTTCATGAGGGCAGGCGTGGGGTCTGAGCTGTTGAGTGGGAAAACCAAAAACCAATAATACTCCTAATATTATAATAATACAGTGTAATGATAATGTGTTATACACTGACTGCTGTTGCTCCGCTTTTGTCTTTCTATACGGTAGTTTTTATAAAGATGTCCTTAGATTTTAATAAAGGAGTGTCATGTCAGCTGTTCCCTACGTTGAGTTTGCTTTAACGTGTCAAAATGCACTCGGGGGAACCTGTGCCCATGTGATCTGTCACTCTGTTGGGGAGGGCGGAGGGGCAGGGGCTGGGCGGAGGGGCAGAGGGTGGCCTGAGGGGGAGCCGGTCACGCGAAGACCTCGGGGGTGCAAGGCCAAGGGCAGATGGAGAGGCCAGACGGGCCCCACCTCCGGAGGGGCAAGAGTAAGGTCAGCGAGGAGAGACAGCCGAGGCCTCAGCCCTGGCCCAGACAGGACGGAGCTGATGTCCACGGGCAGGCCAGGGACGACGGCCAGAGACAGCCACACCGTCAGTGGCCCCTGCAACGCGCCAGGTGCCTCCTGTTTGTTATCTCGTTGAACCCAGGGTGGGAGCAGGTCCCCTGGGGTGAGTATATCTCAACACCTGCCAGGAAAGGCGGTTACTGAATGATCGCACCCGACTCCAGCCAGCGGGCGCAGGAAAGGGACCAGCCACCTGACCAGGCCGTCCCCACGTGGGCACATGCACTCAGAAGGGGCGCGCCCCCGATGACGGCACCCCACGGTGCCACGCTGCCCCTCTTCCACCCCAGGTCTCGACCCCTTAACACTCTGGCCTGAGTTTCCACCTCGAATCTATGCAAAGGTCTTCCTCCGCTGCACGGACTTGAGCTCCGGGGGCCTGTTGGAGGGTCTGGCTCTCTGCAGCCCTCCTGGCCAGTTTCAGGGCTGGGGCAGGAAAAGGGTCAGACAAGGGCAGTGCAGGATTGGGTGTCGCTGTTTTGCGGTGGGCACTTCTTGGCATGCTGAGGCTCCTTTGGAGAGCCAGGTGCGGGTCTTCCCATGCTCCAACCCCCAGGCAAGGAGGACCGTGCCAGGACACAGCCAATCACACACAGATGCGTGTACACACCCACGCTTGCACACACATGCACACACACTCCCACACGCACACAGGGTCGTGCGGTCTTGCCACTCACCACCAGCCGCCCCACAGCCTCCTTCTGCAGAGACCCCACACTCCCAAGTGGCTCCCTGGCGTGGGCACCAGCAGGCCTGGCCACCTTCTGCAGCCAGACATCTCCCCTCTTGACCCAGAGGTGTGAGCACCTGGCTGCCCCGACTCCCTCAGCCCCTGGCGCTGCCCTCCTGTCCCCTGTCCTCTGCTCAGGGGCGGGGAGCAGGGCTGCAAGCCACCGGCTGGGCAGACCACCCGGGACGGGAAGGCAGTGCAGGGGCCTCTCTGCCTGAACACACCTCACGTCTTCGTGAGCGGCTTTCTCGAAACCCCTCCCCACCCGCACACTTGAGGTGTGTTTGGGTGATGGCGGGTCAGCTGGAAACACCGGACAAAATAGTTTTTAAACATCTGCTTGCAGGCCTGGAAGAGCTAACAAGTAGAGAGGAATTACAAGTTCAAGGTCTGAAAGAAAATGAGGTGGCCCTTGGGGCTGCTTTTCCCTGGGGGACTTGCTGATCTGAAAGAGGAGGCTGAGAGGATGAGCCGGGGTTTTCGGGGTGGGGACAGGGGTGTTTTCTCCTAAGAGCTTTATAGTTTTAGCTCTTATGTTGTATCGATGGCAGCGCCCTGGCTGCGATACTGTAATACAGTTTTGCAAGATGCTGTGATCGAGGGAAGCTGAGTAAAAGGATAGCTCTGCACTAATTCTCACAACTTCACGTGAGTGTACAGTTATCGCAACAGGAAGAGCTTTCATTTTAAAAAGCAGATTAGGCGAACTAAAGAGCAAATGAATAAACCTGAAGGTATGTCAAAAGAAAACAGCCAGAATGAAGAGCAGAGAGATAAAAGGATGAAAAACACAGAAAAGCACTTGGCAGTCGCAGGAGACATGGAACTGAAATGGGATTGTTCTGGAAGGAGATGGAAAAGAGAATGGAGAAGAAATACTGTTGAAGGGATAAAAGGCTGGGAATTTGCCACCGCTAATGAAAGACATCAAACCACAGATTCCAGAAGCCCTACTCAACTGAAACAGAAGACAAAGAGAAAATCTAAAAAGCAACCAGAAAGGGGGGTAAGGTCGAGGTGGAGATGACCTTCAAAGGAGCACAGTTACACAGGCTGCGAACTGCAACAAAAGTAGCGGAAACCAGAAGACAATATAATAATATTTTTGATGTGCTAAAAAAAAGTAACTGCCTAGAAGGAATTCTGAACCCAGCAAAACACAGCACAATGGCAGCTGCCTTAAAACTCTTTGGATCTTTTCAATCTGTGTTTCATCCTGAGGTGGTTTGGACGTCGTTGCTCCGTGGCATTTTCAATCCTGCATCAAGTTGTTTGACATCGGGAAGCAGTCAGCTTTCCAACCTCGCTGAGCCCCGAATTTCTGGAACTTCTCTATACCCTGTATTGCTGCTCGTGAACTAGCCACTTCTTTCCTGGGTTCATGTCTTTCTTGCAAGACCTTGTTGAACAGTCAACAGCCAAGGTACATTCCTAACACCCTGCTTTCTTCCCGCTTGTTTTAGTACCACAGCGCAGCAGGCTGCAAGTGAATGCCAAGTGCCCGTTTAACTAAACATGTTACCGTTCACAGAACAGACGCCATCCCCAGCCTCCAGGACCCTGGTGCTTGGCACCCACCACCAGCCACTGGGCTCATGCTGTATATTTCAGCTTCTTGACACAGCAGCACCAGTGATTAGTCAGGACAGGATGAGCTACGCAGGGGTGAAATTGAAGCATTGTTTATTGCTCATACAAAGATGGTGCAATCTGGCAATGTGCCAGGGACGCTCTCCTCCCTAAAGTGACTCAGGGATCCAACTGTGTTTGTCTTGTGTCTCCACGATTTTAACACAGACCCTCCCGCGGCGAAGGCCACAGAAAGGGAAATAGAGAAAGGAGTCACTCTCAAGACCTCGTCGCAGAGATAATATTATACATCGCCTTCCTGCAAACCCCCAGACGAAAACATTGTTATCAATCAATATGTCATTGCATGGGAATAGACAAACAGATTCAAACATAAAAATATATGTGAGTATACATAATAATTTAGTATGACAAAAGTAGTATTTCAATACAGTGGGGAATTATTAATACATAGTGATTATTGTTTTTCACTAAACCACACATATTTAACAAATTATACTGGCATAACTGGCTACCAATCCAGAAAAATATGAAATTGGACCCATATTTTAGCTATATACAAAAACTAGCTTCATATTAAAGACATGAATAGAACAATAAAAAGTCGCCAAGAAATCCTAAAGTTTATACGAACACTCTCAACACAGGGAAACGTTCCCAACGAAGACCAGACACCAGAAGCTATAAAAGAAACGATAAACATCTGGTAACGCAAAAATTAATTTTCGTATGACAAAAGATGATGCAAAATCAGTCTGTAAACACGATTTGGAACAACGATCCACATACAAGGCTTTTACTTAATATACAGAGAATGTGCAATAAACAACCCAACAGAAAAAGAAAAGGCAAGTCACAGAACAAATCCAAACGGCACCAAACGTGTGAAAAGACCTCTGGGCTCCCTGGGATAAGAGCAGGGGGGGAGGGGAGGTGCGAATTGGAATGATGAGGCGCCACTGTACACCTGTCGGACTGGCAAAACGTACACCCACCAACCCACTGTTGGCAGCTGTGTGAGAAAAGTGTACTCACCGCTGCTGCCTGTGAGAATTATAACCTCTGTGGAAGCAATCCGAAAATATCTATTCCAATTCAAAATACATGTGCCCCGTGACTCAGCACAGAAGGAATGGAATTCCACGTTGGAATGGAAACAAAGCGAGGCTTACGAACAGGGAACGGAGTCAGCGTTGTGCCACGGGAAAATGCAAATGTAGATACACACGCACACGTACTTGCCTTTGCTATAAAATTTATTAACATAAAGGATGTGTGGCACAAAGTTTACAAATAATAATAAAATATATAATACCCTTTAGGATAAAATTTATACAGTCGAGTGATTCTCACAGAATGCTTTTGTTGATTTTTGCCAAAGTGGTGTATCTGTAGTCAGCTGATAGAAATGTAGGACCAACATGAATGTTCATTGATAGCTGCGTTTTTGTTAACGAGGAGGATGAAAGCAAACCAAAGAGGACCTTGGAACTTCACTTGTACACCAATGGTGTGAGTGACCTCTTTGCTGAATTGGACAACTGTTTGCAAATCCTGGAAGAATATTCCTCAATTGTTTGTGCAATTCACAATGTAATAGCTACAGACATGACGCTTTTAAGTTGCATTTGCATTAACAACATTGTCTCCATCACTTGTGCAGTCTAGACAATCGACAAAACAGTAAATCAAGTCCTGATTTGTGGTGTTTGCTAGTTTCCATGCTGTATGTGCCTTGACTGTGGCCACCTTTGTCTACGTGGTGTCTCTGAGCACAGCCTTGGGAAGAGGTGCGCAGAGCACAGCATTACGTAGACTTTACAGCGAGTACACGTCACTCTAGAGCATCGACGATAGTAACATCAGGTAAGATCATGAGGAAGTGATTACTCTGAGTATTTATTGACTTTGTATTTAATATAATGTTTTTAATTAGAAGTTTATATAATTTAATTTTGTTACTGGCTGCACTTAACAACAGACTCACAAAATTCCTGAAAAATTAACAATAGAGTCTCACCAGCCAGTATGAGCTGGCTCCAGCACACCCCTGGGAGTGGTTGATTAATATGGAATGGCCACGCCGTGCAGTTCTATGCAACTATTTAAAAGAATGAATTGGAGCTGTACAGGGGATTTGGGGGGGATTTTCACAAAGAATTATTAAATAAGAAAAGCAAAATATAGAATAAGAGAGTATGATATTAATTGCATTTTTGTGGCATAATGCCCCCCCCAAAAAACCTCCCTATGTGTGTCTGCACACATTAATAAATGACTGCATAAGTATTCAGAAGAATAAATCAAGTGGATTTGGGGGCATAGGGTGCGCTGTGTGGGAAGGAGGAAAAAAAGCCAAGCAAAATAGGAAAACAGAACCAAAAAGACTGCCAAGAAAGCAAACTCTGCAGATGGGAGCACATTTTGGCATTTATGTATAATATATGTATGTATTTGTTCATGCCATTAAAATGCATTTTTAAACCAAGTCTTCGGTTGGACAGTTATTTAGGTTATCTATTGCTGCATAACAAACCACCCTAAAACTCAGCTCAAATTACCAACAACCGTCTCCTGTGACAATTCTGTGGGTTGAGCATGTGTTTTTCCTGCTTCCTGTGTGTTGACTGGGAGCTGGGACGGCCGGAGGGTTCAACACGATGACCTCCTTCACACGGCTGGGGTTGATTCTGGCCACAAGCCATGTGGGCCTCCACGCGACTGCTCGGGCTTCCTCACACTGTGGTGACTGGTTCTCAGAAGGAGCTCTCCAAGAGGCACGGGCTTAGAGCTACCTCATTTCGGCTACATTCTGTCAGTCAGAATACATACATATTCACAGGGCCGGCTCGGATTCCGGGGGACAGGAAATAGAATCCCCCTTCGATGGAGAAGTGCCAAGACATGCTGCAACCGCGTAGTGGGAGGGAGATGGTGTGGTGGCTGTCTTTGGAAAGCCAGGGGACCGCCACGGCCCAGGCCCTTGCTCACACGCAATCCCGCACGGAATCGTAGGTTTATTGATAGTCAGAGCTGGCAGGGACATTAGTGCGCACCTAGTCCAAACATCTCCCAGCAACGGGGAAACTGAGGCCTAGAAGGGAGGGCGACACAGTTGGTCAGTAGCAGAGCCCGAACACCAGCCAGCTCTTCAGATAAAATGTCAGCCTGGTCACCCACGTTTCTCCAGTGGCTCTTGCTCGTTCGCCCAGAGCAGTCCACCTGCCTTGCCCAGACCCCTCCTGTTTGCGTTTATCCATCCATCCCCCCATCCGTCGACCCAGCCACCCACCCCAACATCCTGCCACTGTGCTAGACAGCAGGCTGCTGGGGCCCTGGCTGCCCAGCGTACCGTGTTCGCTTTGGGAGACCCTCACCACCTTCCCCCAGGCTGACTCGGCTGCCTGTGGGCAATACTACGCTGCCCCAAATGCCCCACTTCACAGACAGGAGCAGAAAAGATCTGCCCCGGCAGAGAAATCTCCCTACAAATTATTCACTCTCAGTCTGAGTTAACCATCAGAGTTTTAGATTTTGTTTACACAATTTCAGTGTCATCAGTAACAATAATGATAGCAGTAATAATACTACTGGGCACTGTACCAGGCACTTTAGTACCCTGCCTCATTTAATCCTCATAGCAAATTAACAGGTAGACGCTATTACCTCTCCTACAGGTGACAGTGCTGAGGCCGAGATGAGCGAATTTGCAAAAGGCACAAAGGCGCTGCCTCTCTGCAGTTCCCACTTGTAACCAGAAATGTCGACCACCTGCCACGCGCAGGCCCAGGCAAAGAGCTCTTCACCTGCATCCATTCATTCATTCGACACTCGACAGATATTTTTACTGAGCGCCTCATATATGCCCTTGCAGGAGCGTCCATTCTAACAGGCGGAGACAGACGATGAACCATAAGCATTCTGCATTGTCAGACGTATTAATAGCAGTGTGTCGGAAGGCTGTGAGTGTTGTCGGAAAAAGAAAAGGCAGGGCAGGGCGGGTGAGTATCTGTGGTATTAAGATGGTCAGGTGGGTCGCACTGGGAAGGAAGGTACAGGAGGTGAGGCTGTAAGCCCAGTGAACGTCTGGGAGAAGAGCATCCAAGCAGCGGGAGTAGCAAGTGCAAAGGCCCTGGGGCAGGAGCAAGCCTGGCATGTTGGAGGAACATCACGGAGGGCTGTGGCCAGAGCAGAGTGAAGGGACGAGGAGGGTGGGAGGAGGTGATGGCAGAGAAGGCCCAGGGAGTCGAATTACCTGGGGCTTTGCAGAGCCTGGAACAGACACTGGCTTGCATTGCCGGTGAAAAGCAGGAGCCTGGCAAGACAGAGGAGGGGCATAACCCGGCTCAATGTTTTAAAGGCTTCTTTGGACTGCGGTGCTGGGAGCAGCTTGCAGGGAGGCAAGGACAGAAGGGCTTGTGCTGGGATGGAAGCAGCAGGGCTGCAAAGAAGGGGTCAGATTCTGGATGTGTCATGCAGAGGGGCCAACACGATGCCTGGCAGGTTGGGTGTGGAGCGTGGGAGAAGGAGAGGCACCGCGGCGTTCCTGGCCTGAGCCGCTGGAACCACAGGGCTGCCACCAACCGGGGCGGGGAGGCCGGGAGGGGATCGGTGTTGGATGTGCTGAGCTTGAGAAAAGGTGGCTTTGACATCCAAGCGGGAAGGAGGTCCGGACAGAGGTCCAGGCTGGAGGCACAATGCGGGAGTCGTCGGCATCTCGATGGCATTTAAAGCCCTGCGGCAGGACAAGGCCACCGAGGGAGTGGGTGGTTAATGAGAGGAGACGCTGTCCCAGGACTGAGCTCTGGAACTCTTCAACTCGTCTAAGGCCGGAGATGAGGAAGGGCCGGCAGGACCGTGAGGGGAGCCGCCAGAGGGGCGGGAGGGAAGCTCAGCGCGCACAGGGGCCCAGCAGCCAGGTGAAGACAGGGTGGCACGGAGAGAGGGACCGTCACAGAGCCAGGCGCTGCTGAGGCTTGACAGGTGAGGCCTGAGCGCCGGCCATCGAGGTCTGGTTGGGGGTTACTTCTGGCTTCACGAAGAGCAGGTGCGGGGACCCCGTGGGGCCGGCAGTGTGCTACGGGGGTCGAGAAAGATGGGAGGAAGTTTTGCTCTTTCAAGGAGCTTTGCTGTCACGGAGGGGAAAGGCGCAGAGGGGTGGGGGCAGAGCGGAGACCAAAGCTGGGTCTGAAGACGGAGAAGCGTCTGGTCGCGCGAAGCCGATGCTAAGGGAGGAGATGAGGAATCTGAGCGGGCCCCTGTCCGCAGCCGGACACTGACGGGAAGGAGACAGACCACCCACCCGACGAAACCTGGGCTCCGAGGGGACCTTCCGGCCAGCGGCCCTCGCCTCGGCTCTCCCCACCCCTGCCCCACCCGTCCGAGAGGAGGGTGAGCCCCGGAACCACACTCGGGCCAGCGCTCGGGCGGGCTCCCGTCAGGAGAGCTCATGTTCTCTCACAAGAACATCCTGACTGCGGTCGGGCGTCCACCTTCTCATTAATCGCCTCAGAAAATAACCGAGCGGCTGGCAAATATTCAAGCCAAACCCCAGTGGGGGAGGCGGCGAGACGTGACACGCAGGAGGAATCCACAGTATGAGCCTGAGAGGCAGGGACAGACGGGCTCTTGTTGGAAATGTCTATTTGTGGCTCCCCGCCCTAATTTCTGAATATGACAATGAATAAATATTGGTCCTTCCTTCTGCAGCCTTTTCCATCTGGTCGCCTCAGCCAAATAGATGCTGCCGCATCTTGTTCTCTAGAACTGCAGAGAGACCTGGCCCAGAGAGGGGATGGGCATCACCCAGAGCCTCACAGCAAGATGGTAGCAGGATGGGGGAGGGGCACTGAAAGGTCAGAGACCCATGGAGGGCATCTGTGTTTGCCCTAAGCTTGAGCTTTACCTCATACGTTTGTCCCTCTCATGCATCCTTCTGGTACTCATCCAAATACTGCTTACATACCACCAACGACGGGGAGCTCACCATCACTAAGGAGTCCATGCCATTATTAGATGGCTCCAATTGTTAGAAAGTTCTTTCATTTGACAAACTCCTTTTTTGAATTCCTATAATGTGCTGAGCACTGCTCTAGACACGGGATGTAGTGAATAAGTCCTGCAGGGAGCCCACACAGACAGCAAAGGGAAGAGGGGGCGGAGATGCCAGCAGGTGCTAACTCGAGGCAGAGAACAAAGTACGGTGAAAGAGAGTGGTGGGGCCCTTCATGATGCTGACTGGGAGCCGTGTCAACTAGGCTGAGAGCTGGGTGACAAGGAGCTGTACATGTGGGTGCCAGTGAGGGAGCCTACTGGACAGAGGGGTGGGGGAGAAATGCCTGGAGGTGGGCAGGCACCCTTGGCCTCCTCACCGGGGAAGTCAGGCCCAGGAGTGGAAGCGGGAGCAGGGCACTGGCGCTGGCCGCCTGCAGGTGTGCTCGGTCCACGGGCAGCCCCTTCACCTCTGGCCGCCGCCTCACCCCAGGCCTCCTGGTCTTCCCACCTGTTCTGACTATGGGGTGGGGGAGTGGTGAGCTTATGATTGCAGGGAACAGACACCCCAGGAGGCGCTTGAGGCCACAGTGAGCCCTATGAGGCTGAGTGTTTGCCCCTCTGGGGCTCACATTGAAATGTAACCCCCGGTGTGGCAGTATTAAGAGGCGGGCCCTTTAAGAGGTGATGGATCTGCCCTCAGGAGTGGATTAATCCATTCGTGGATTGATGGGTTATCAGGGAGCGGCTTAGTGGCTTTATAAGAGGAGGAAGAGAGCCCTGCGCAGCAGGCTCAGCCCCCTCCCCTGAGACGCCATGGTGCCTCCGGTCTCTGCAGAGGCCCTCCCCCACCCCACCCCACCCCTGCAATAAGGCCCCCACCAGATGTGCCCCGTGACCTTGGACTTCCCAGCCTCCAGAACTGTGAGAAATAACTTCCTTTCTTTATAAAGAACTCAGTTTCGGGTGTTCTGTCGTAAGCATAATAACAGAAAACGGACCAAGATGCACACAGAGAAGGGGCCGAGTTGGGGCGCAGGGTCTGGCTGCTCCCCGACCTGTGGAGGCCTTGAAGGCCTCAGGGTGCTGTGCTTGCCGGACTGTGCGAGACCCAGCGGAAAGGCCACCCAACGACACAGGTGGGGAGTGGGGTGACACGGCCACAGCACGGGGCGCCAGGGTTGTGCCCGCACCCTCCAGAGCCAGGCAAGAGGCTGGAGCAGACGGGCCCTTGGAGCCCCCTGGGGGGAACCAGCCCCGCCCTCACCTTGATTTCCGACTCCGCAGCTCTGAGAGAGTAAATTCTGTTGGTTTCAGCCACCCGCAGGCAGTAATTTGTTACGGCGGCGCTGAGAAAACGCAAAGATCAGACTGTTCAGGTGACAAGTGCTCCCTAAACACGGGCAGAACGAGCGGATGTGGGACAGGCCAGGCACAGGCCGGGACATCCCCTGCCCTGCGCGGTCTTTCTGTTAACACCACAAGGTCGAATCCATCCTGGCGTCTGGTCCCGTTCCCCAGTCCGGGGCGGGGGCTGCGCGCCGCGGCCCTGGGCTCCTGTGGAGTGTGTGAGAACCCCCACTGGGCTGTCGCGAGGACCCAAACAATATGCCCAGCTGCACGGCTCGGAGCTGGCACATAGTAGGTGCAGAGAACAGCCCTAAGTACAAAGTTGTCGACACACCCTCAACCCCCACAGCAAGTGACCAGCATGAGATGTGCCCGATGGAGGGTATTTTTGGCTGAAGCTGATGATTCTTATATGTAATTTTATTCTGATAATTATCAATAGAGGCAGCTGGTAAAATGTGTAGCTAAGTGTGTTTAAAGGCTTTTACCCTCGTGTGAGATTCCTAAAAATACACGCACGGTCAACGGCAGGGGAGTTTTTGTCAGGAGGGTCCACGGGGGTCTGCTCTGTGCCTCCGGGGAACTCCTGTCCTGGACCAGCCCGGCCCTCCTCAGCCCCGCACTGTATGGTTTGTTCTCAGAGAAGACAGGTGTTAATATTTCTTCATAGTCACATCTCTGTCGCAGCGAAGACATGAAATACAAACAAAGCAGGCATGAGGGCCGTGTCCTTGCGGTCTAGAACGGCGGCTCTGAGGCGTGGCTGCCCGGGAGAATCGCACGGCAGGGTCTTGGACTCCCAGTGTCCAAACCACACCCCAGACCAAGGACATCCGCAGGTGGACCCTGCACAAGTGTTTCTAAAGCTCCTCAGGTGAGTCCAACGTGTGGCCACGGTGAGAACTGCCCTGGGGCTGAGAGTCCAGGTGTGGCCTGTGGACCAGCAGGATGAGGCACCTGGAGCCGGTAGCAGGTGGAGCCAGCCTGGCCGCCTTTGGCACTGGTGAGCACGGCTTGGGCGGCACCGTGGGAGCAGCGAGCCTGGTGCTTCCTGTGCAAACCAGGGGTCCTGGGTCTTACCCTTGGCCCTCACTCGTGATGGGGTCCTGTCTCCACAGGCCCCTGGTGGCGAGTGGACATCAGCTGATGCCCTGCCCGACCGCCACGGCCCAGATATCGCTGGCCAGAGAAGACAGCACGGGGCACCAGGGCCGGGCCCAGAGTGGTCTCAACACCGCACCGTTGGAGCACCCTGTTCCCGCCTGTCTGTCGGACACCAGACCCTGTGCGGACTCCCTGGAAGGTGGCATCCCCCCTCTGCTGACACCCCGCAGGACAGGGACTCACCCCTGCCCATCAGAAAGCTCTGCCTGCTGCTGACACAGAATCGGCCTCCAGGGCGCTGGCACCGGGGGCCTCTGCCTCCCCAGGGACGCCCGCCGCAGAGGCTGCACCTCAGGCTACGGGGCTCCTTGCACCCGTTTTCTTGCCTCCCTCGGCCCCCGGGGCTCAGGCCGATTCCTTCCTGCTGGAACTGCTACCTCCGCCCACTGTGTCCCTCAGCGCAGCCAGGACTGGTCATTCAGGAAGATTCCATCTCCCAGCACACCCCACACTAATTTTGTCCTTGAGAAGAGACCACCACAGCCTTTGGATGGTGGCACATACAGCCGTCCCTCAGGGTCCTGGAGGATGGGTTCCAGGACCCCCCTGGGGTACCAAAATCCGAGGATGCTCAAGTTGTATTTGCATATATAACCTACACACATCCTGCTGTGTACTTCAAATCATCGCTGGGTTACCTACAATACCAATACAATGTGCCTGCTATGTGAATAGCTGTTACACTACCTGGGTTTTTAAATTTTATTTGTCTTACTTTTCATTGTTGTTATTTTTTAATGTTTTTTTCCTGAATATTTTCAACCCGAGGTCGGTTGAATCCACGGATGCGGACCCACAGATATGCAGGGCAGCTGTGCCGATGCGACGGAGATCATCCATCGATAAGTGCTACCCCTCCCCCCGCACCTGGCTGGACCAGGGACTGGGGCGGGGCGGGGGGTGTCCTGAATGAAGGAGAGTGGAGGGTGGGGAGCACATGCCTCCAGGTGGAGACTTGAGAGGGGCGGAGCAGGAGAGAGAGAATTTCAAAGAAAGATCCTTTGCTGCTTATTAAAAATCTGCTCTGTGCTACCAGGGAATGCTTCTATTTCCCAGCATGGCAGACTACTTCGCTGCACAAGAGTCCTGCTGCAAAGCAATGGAAAAAATAATGTATATGTAAGTGTATATATAAATGTACTTTTATATATGCATATATACATATACATACATATGTATTAAAATGCATCACACTGAGCAAGCAAGAACAAGAAAAATACGAGCCAAGGAACTAAAAGTGAGAGTGAAATCCCAAGAGGGGAGCAGTTGCCCAAGCTGGCTTTGCCCCGGGGACATCTGTGATGCCTGGTCACCAGATCTTCTTTGTCATGACCATGCGTGGCCCTGGGGATGGGAGGACAGCCTAGGCCCACTGAGCATAAGTCAGATAGGAAGCCCCCACCTCTGGTATCCCCAAAAGGCTGTCTCTTCACTCTTGGAATCAGATGAGGGGAAAACCTAAGAAAGGGAGAGCAAGGTTACTTTCCTGATCAGTCTTGGCATTGGGAGAAAAGGAAAAAAAAAGAAACTCCCCTAAAAAGTCATAACCCCAAGCCAGACAGGCTCAGCTGAGGGTCATAACCACAGCTGTAATATGGGGTTTACACTAGCTGTGTGGACCCCAAAGCCTCAGACTAAGAATTTAATATAAAGGGAGCCCTTGGAGTGGCCCTGGGTATCGAGCAGAAGCAGATGTGAATTATCTCTGGAGGTTCCCGTTTTCAACCTGGGCCTTGAAGAATTGCTGATGACTGCGTTGAAAGGACCACAGTCAAAACTCACAAAAACACACAAGGGAAAAAGCACCATGAGGAAGCATCACCATGAACAACAGACTGCACGGACTGCGGATATTGGGATCATCAGACATAGGACATAAAATAAAGATGCCTCATACATAGAAAGAATTAAAAGAAGCATTCAAAAATATGAATAAATAACAAGAGACTAGAAAATGGCCAGGAAATTTGGGAAAAGGAGCAAATAAAACTTCTGGAAATGAAAAAAATATATAATTGGAATAAAATGAACAATTAAACAGCAGTCGATGAAGCCGTTTTAGTCAAGGTGCTGCAGTGCTTGTTACACCAGCTGCTGGAACCAACACCAAATGGATAACACTTTAAACATTTCTTGCTCATGTGAAGTTCAAAGCAAGCATTCCTGACTGCAGGCAGCTCTCCGCCCAGGTGACTCCATCTGTGGCTCCACCGTCTCCAGCACACGACGCGTGATTCCAAGATCACCACGCTTGTCTGCCTCACCTGGGCATCAAGGTATACCGAGGACCAGGAAGCAGACGGGATTTGGGGACCAGGCCCAGCAGTGTTGCGTCCCACTCCATTCACACTTTACTACGAAGGCTCCGTTACGTGGCCACGGCCGATTGCAAGGGAGGCTGGGAGATGTAGTCCAGCTGCGTGCCCAGCAGGCAGAGGAGGTGGTTGTTGAGCGGCCAGGCAGTCTGGGCCACAGCTGCCGAAGAAAGGGGAGGGCCCAGTCGACGCTGGCCACGGCTGCTGTTTAGCCGATAGCACTTTTCGAACCCTACCCATCATCATTTCAGTGCATCCTTATCCCACCCTGGGGTTTAAACTAAGCAGGGAAGATCATTCCCATTTTACAGGTAAGGAAATTCAGGCTCAAAGAGGGGCAGTGACTTGTCCAAGACTACACAGCTGCTAAGAGACCCAGTGAGACTGGAGCCAGGACTTGCCGCAACATCACACTACTGCCTCTGGCCTCAGTCAGCAAGGAGAGAGGAGACGGAGTGTGCAGCTGGAAGCCCTCCATGTGCCTCGCGTGTTCAGCTGAGCTGCGGGGCCCTCCAGCCTGGCACAGGGGCCAAGGACACAGGCCGGAGGTCAGAGCAGTGAAGCTAGAGCTGAGCTCAGCTTTAACGCTGGCGTGCTGGGGTGGCCAGCTGGGTGGGCCACAGGCTGAAGTGGCAGGTCTGGATCTTTCTCACCTGAGAGAATTAAGAGGTTACTGTCAGTGTGTCAGCCAGCAGGTGTTTACTCTGTGCCTCCAACGTGCTGCTGTGGGTTTCCAACGAGCAGAGCCCGGGGAAGATCACACAAAATCCAGGTGGGCTCGACTGACGAGCTAGATTTTTAGGACCAGGACCCCAACCTCACACACCTCACCAGGACCCAGGGAGGGAGGGGCTTTTAGCACTGTTTTTGTGGGTATAGTGATGATGATTGTGATTGGATGATGATGATGATGATGATGATGGTAATGGAGATGATGGTGATAGTGACGGTGACGATGGTGGTGGTTGTGATGATGGTGATGGCAATGATGGTGACAGTGATGGAGGTGATGGTGGTGATAATGATGATGGTGGTGAAGGTGGTGATGGTGATGATGGTGATGGTGGTGGTGATGGAGGTGATGGTGATGGTGATGGTGGTGATGGTGGTGGTGATGGTGGTGGAGATGATAGTGATAGTGATGGAGGTGATGGTGATGATGGTGATGGTGATGGTGATGGAGATGATGGTGATAGTGATGGAGGTGATGGTGATGGTGGTGGTGATGTCATCTGACATTTATTGAATGTTGTGTACCCAGCAATGTTTCAAGCTGTTTAGACGGATACTCCTGTTTAGCTTTCATGATAACCCTATTAAGAATAGATTCCTTATTGCCTCCATTCGACAGAGAAGGAAAATGAGGCTCAGGGAGGCAAATGATTTGTCCAGGGTCACAGAGTGAGGAGAGGATGTGCCCGGGATTCGCATCCCCCATGTCTGACTCGAGCATCACACCCTAACCCCTGGTACCACCCAGCCTCTCCCACCCTGGGCTGCCAGCTCCCCTGGGATAGAGCCTCGGTCTGAGCTCTCTCTTTATCCTCAGCTCTGAGCCCTGGGTCTGCACACAGTAGGTGCTTGAGGAAGGTCTGTTAGGAATGGTTCGTGCATGACGATTTGTGCAAATGTAAAAACCTACCTGGGTGTCAATGCATCACCTTTTCGGGCAATAAGCAATGAACTGAGATGAAATGCTTGTGGATAAATGAATGAATTCGTGCAGTTGGCCAACCCAGGTCCACTGGCTGGCTCTCCTTGAAGAATCATTTCTGGGACATTCTCATCATCAGTTTCAGACCAGCCAGGCCCCTCGGAATCCGCTGCCCCATCTCAGCCCAGTCCCCCACTGCCCGGGAGCCCAGGGTGCTCCCTGGGTTACACCCTCACGCGGGTGAGGACCCTGAGCGCCCCTGAGTGAGAAAGGCGTGTGACGTCCCCTGCTCACCGCCGCCCGTGCCTTACAGGGACGAAGGCTGGCGGGGCAGGGATGGGCGTGCAGGGGCAGTGCAGCCTTGATCGGCTGCCAGGAGAGAGAGGGGGAGGAACACGCTCTAGCTAGACAAGCTGTTCGCTCACCAGCTGACTTTGGTAAAAGAAAAAAATTCCTAGCTCCATCTGTTCCCAGAGCGGGGCTGCTGTGGGGCCTGGGGCTTCCTGCAGCTCGGGCGGCCAGACCCAGTTTCGGAATCTGAGACAGCTGCCCCCCTGGATTATTTTGGGAAGCGGCTCAACTCCGAGGCACCCCAGCCTTCGAGGCATTTCCCATCACTCCAAAGCTGTTTGTACACCCAGCCCAAGGCTGCCAGCGCCTTCTCTGGCCCTGGACGCCTTCCTGCTCAGCTCACTATAATTATCCTGTTTCCAGCTTCTGCTGCAACTTCTGCGGGAGTTGGATTTCTTGGGATGGAGGGAGAGAGAGCGTCAGGGTGATGGACAGTGGACGGAGGGGAGGGAGGGGTGCCTGCTCTCCCCCTTCTCAGCCTGCTTGGTGGGACCACTTCCTCCACCCAGCCCAGGCACGGGGCCCTCAGACGTTCCCCTTGACCCGCGGCGCATCCTCTCCCCACTCTCTCCTCAAGAGACGCGCCCACTCCTTTGTGAATTACAAGTTCCTGGGGTGGGTGGGATGAGGGTATCTTGGGCGGAAACAACAGCGTCAGAAAGACCTGGAAAGAGCACAGGAATTTCAGGGAACTACCTGGAAGCAGCGTGGAGAGGTTGGGGCGGAGCAGGGAGGGGACAGAACACAGAACACAGCGGACAGAGGATCACGCAGCCAGCGGCACCTGAGCAGCAGACACTGCCTGGAGGCGGGGACCTGGGAGGTTTAAAGCAGGATGGTAACAAGATCCGGTTCCCAGGACAGAAGCACTCGGCCGCTGCTGCAGAGCTGGAGTCAGAGGAGACAAGGTAGGGAGACCAGCTGACCAGGGCGAGGACCCGGGAAGGTGCGGGTTCGGACTTGAGTGCAGTGAGTTCGAGGTGGGCAGCCCAAAGGGAGCTGTGCCCTGGACAGTTAAAAACATGGGTCAGGTCAGGAAGTAATGGTGGTTGCCAGGGCCTGGGGGAGGAGGGAGGAGGGAGTCATTGTTTAATGGATGCAGAGTTTCAGTTTTGCGAGACGAAAAGAGTTTTGGAGGTGGACGGTGGGATGGTTGCACAGTAATATGCATGTACTTCCCACTGCCGAACTGCACATTTAAAAATGATAAGGCGGTACATTTCGCGTCATGTGCATTTTACCACAATAAAAAAAAAAAATGAAAGAAACAAAAGAGAAATAAATACAGGTGTGGAGCTCAGGGCTGGAGCTGGGGCAGAGATCGGAGACTGACCTCAGAGAGGAGAGCCAGGCATTGCAGACGCCGAAGACATCACCAGGGAAGGCATGTGGCGTGAGAGGGACTGAGAGCCCACGCTACGTCTTCCGGCAAGGCGGAGGAAACGGAGCCAAAGAAAGCCCAGGGCAGACTGGAAGGGGAAGCAAGGAAGCCTGGGGTCCAGTCGCGCAAGGAAAAGCCTGGATCCGGGAGGCCTGATGAGGACGAGGCTGAAATAAAACCCAACTCCGGCAAGAGCAGGCTCTATTTCCAGCCACGACGGAACAGCAGGGTCTGAGTTTACTGCTCTGTCTTCCAGACAAAGTATCTGCAAGCAAAGGTCCTCAGGCCCTGGGCGACAGGCACACAGGAGAGCGATCCCCGAGAGACGGAATGAAACGAGATGAGCCCTACGAGTGCCTCAGCTCGCGGCCTGGAGAGTCAGGGAGGGGAGCCCCAACACAGCCCAGAGTTGAGGGGACAGAATTTGGACTGTGGGAAAACCAAAGCAACTATGACTTGTGGGGCACAGTCCTAGAGAAGGAGGAGCTGCACGGAGAGCGAGAGCTCGGAAGATCTGCAGACGTTCTCCTTGGGTCGTTGGTCAAGTACTGACCTGTGCGTGCACATGAGGTCACTGTCCCGGCGTGTCATGCTGGGGAAGGACGACAGGGAAGCAGTAAGTAAACACAGCCACCGGGGCTCAAGCAGGTGCAGTTTGCGATCCCGCCAGCCCCAGAGGAAAGACCTCCCGAAACCCAGGGCACGGAAAGGGTCCTCAGATAGGTATTGCCTCAGCTGTGTGGCCAAGGAAGTCCTAGACTAAACTCTGTCCCGGACCCACTCTCACGACGTGAAAGACAAGCCTCAGAAAGATCTCACTGGTTCCAAGTGACTTAGCTGCATCTCAGAAAGAGCTCCAAACACGTAAAGGAACATCGAAAACCAACACACGGTGCTCACCAGTGCGAATCTTCCCAATGTCCAGCATCCAATTAAAAATTATCAGACAGGCAAAAAAATTAAGAAAACATGAATCATAACCAGAAAAAAATCAATCAATGGGAAGAAAAATCTAGAAGTAACACAGATGGCAGAATTAGTAGACAAGGATGTTGAAACATTATTATAAATATACTCCATATGTTGATGAAGGTAGAAGAAAGATGGGTATGAGGAGAGGAACAGAAGATGTTTTAGAAGACTCAGATTGAACTTCTGCAGATAATGAACACAGTGTCTGAGCTGAAAAATACCATGGGCAGGAGTAAAGCGGAGTGGACACCACCAAATAAAAGACCAACGAACTGGAGAACACGGCGATAGAAACCATCCAAAATGAAGCGTGGAAAGAAAAAAGACTGAAAAAAAATGAAGACGGCAGCACGTTCCCGTCACCCCGCGTGCCCCGCTGCCGCCAGTCGCCTTCTCCAGACCTGCCCTGGAAGCTGCTGGTCTGCTTTCTATTGCCACCATCGTGCCTGTTCCGGAACCTTTATAAACGGTATCATACAGCTCGTTGGCTCGTGCCTGGTTTCTTTTCACTCAGCGTAATGCTGTTAAACCGTCCACGCTGTTCCTCGTGTCAACACTGATCCCTGTGTATCGCTGCGCCCAGCACCATCGTGTGGTGGTGCAATCACTTGTTCATGCATTTGCAAGTCTGGGTTCTTTTCAGCTTTTAGCTTTTGTGTACAGTATTGCTATTCACGTACGAGTGTTGGTGCGGACATATGTTTGCATTTTTCTTGGGTAAATATCTAGGACTGAAACAGCGGGGTCATACGGTAAGCGTACGTTTTACTTTGTAAGAAACAGCCAAACTGTTTTCCAAAGCCAACGCGCCATTTTGCATTCCCACCAGCCATGTGTGAGAATTCCAGTAGGTCTGCATGCTTGTCAACACTTGGCATTGTCAGTCTTTTCGATGTTAGCCATTCTAGAGAGTACTGGGGTTTCTTACTGTGGTTTTCATTTTATTTCCCAACGACTCATGGTATTGAGCATCTGTGTTAGCGTGGGCTGCTATAACAAAATCTGTCTTCATCATTGCCGTGGTGGTTACACGACTGTATACGTCTGTAGAAACTCATCAAATTGTACACCTAAAATTGGGAAATTTTGCCATTGGCAAAATTATTCCTCAATAAAGCTATACAAACTTAATTTAAATTTTTAAAAAATTTGCTGTGAAACAGAGTGAGGACTTGGAGTGGCGAGGCTGGGCCGGCCTGCAGGGGTGAGGCCCACGTGGGAGGGGAGCAAAGACCCCAGGAAGCAGGGTGTGGATTTCAGGTTCCTCAGGTGAAGCCGGGTGTGAAGGGCGGAGAGGCTAAGCCTGTGCCCGCAGGGAGCCCAGGGCAGTGAGGGGGAGGCCTCAGGGAGAGCACCTGAATGGGAGGGCACCTGAGCAGGGGGAGGGCCTGGCTCCAGGTACGGGGAGGCCACAGCCGGTGTGGAAGGAGGGGCATTTCCCGGAGGCAGCGGGGAAGGCAGGTGCAGAAAGAGGGTGCATCTGACAAGGCTGAGGGCGCACCTGGAACTGCGCAAAGGCTGCAGTTTGCCCTTGAGTCGGGAGGGCGGGGGAGGCAGACCCCTCAAGACCCCCGCACACTCAGACACCAGCTCCCAGGGCTGGCCCAGGGCCACACCCCGGCTCCGGGTCTCACTCCCTGCAGGACGTCACCCCCGCTCCACCAGCTGGACCTGGCCCCAGCCCCTGCTCCAAGGCCCCTCCCCAAAGCCACCGCTGTCAGACTGTGACAACCCCAAACCTAGGGCTCTCTCCTCCACAGGGGCCTGACTGGGCGAGCAGGGGAGCAGCCCAGGGAGGAGCACAACCCAGAAGGCCGCTGCCCTCCCCGCCAGCCTCACCCCTCCCCTCCTGCCTCCAGCAGCTGGTTCTCGTCAGATGTCAGCTCGGGGGTGGGCGCCGCCCCACCCTGGAAGCCAGTGCCAGAACACCTATACAGCTGTGTTTAATTCTACAAGCTTTTCTTTTTTT
>RJWJ010004818.1:0-72768 GCA_004363605.1 Indri indri | reverse complement strand
CTCGAACTCCTGGGCTCAAGTGATCATCCCACCTCAGCCTCCCAAGTAGCTGGGATTACAGTCTCCTCCTTTATTTAAAAATGAATAAATATCCACTGAATGTCCATGGATTGCCAGGCACTCTGCTAGATAATGGAGAAGTAGTAGTGAACCAGGCAGGCTCTGCCCTGAATGAGCTTTCAGTTTCCTGGAGGAGACAGGCAAGTGAAACAGGTAATTATAAGGCAGTGAGGTACTTGGTGGGGTGTATGCTAGGCCCCCTGTGGAGGAACATGTAAGGGTGACCCAAGCTTGTCACACTGGATCTGGGAGAGCTTCTGAGTTGCATGACATTTCAGCTGAATACTAAAGGACGAGTGGGAATTGTTTTCTAAGTAAGAAAGCAATTTCAGTGTTTCTTCTCAGAGTATTCAGTAGTCCTGCTGTGAAGTTTCCATTGTCAACCAAAGTGGAGGAGAAAAGTAACAAAATATTTTAAGTTATCTCTTAATCTGGGAAAAAAGGGCTGTAGTCTGATTGGACTAGAAGGTTCTTCAGGTGCAGCTCACCATGCTTTCTTCTGTGTGCTCAAAACAAATGACAATTGGGTGAACTGGATTTCTATACCCTTTATGAAATGTGCAGATACACTCCTGACCTAGTGAGTGTGTTGGGGGCAGACGCACCTGCAATGAGAGCACAGTTGCCCTGATTTCACTCCATGTTTTAAAAATCCCTCTCTACCTAGTTACCCAGGAAGAAATCTAAGTGCAGCTTCTCTGCACACACAGAAGGATTGCAGCACGGACCGGGAAGCGCAGGGAAAGGAAGGTATTAATGCAGCATCTTCCAGCCATGCCGATTCCATTTAATTCTCTCAAATCTCGCCTTCATCAGTGTGATTGGATAGTTTGCCTTGGACTTATCCTAAGCTGGAGCATCCAATTTGATTAGGTGGGATTTGCTGAAGAACCTGATTTCCAAGAGTTGCTGAAGCAGACGTTGCCCAGGAAATCATGTTCTCGAATCAAAGCCAACACCCCAGATCCCCAATCCCACCAGTTAGAAGGAGACACAAATAATCATGCATATACTGTTACATAAAATGAAGATCTCAATGTTTATTAATTACAACAAAAAGTAAAATCACAGAACTATTTTAGACAAATGTAGCCATTTAAAAAAAAACTTTAAACAAAAAAGTGATTTTTTAAAATTCAAAGTAAAAAATCTAGTACAAGCAAAAATGATGTTTTAAAGTATCATCAACGAATGTTCACACAGATTTTCCATCCCAATAATATAAATTTATATCTTCAATCTTACACAGCAACAAAGGCACAGTGAGAAAGACAGCAATTGCTTCTGAAAGATAATCAAAGAGGCCTACAGAGATGATTTTTTGCTAAAGGATCTCGGGGAGTTGAAATAAGGCCTGCTTCTCCACGGGCTGACTGTGAAGGGAACAGCAGCGTCCTTTCCTCTGATTCTACCTTTGAAGAGAATGAAAGAAACCCATTATAACATTCTCTCTCCCAAAGAGATGCAGAATTTAAGACTAACCCCCAAGGAAATGCTGTAATCAAAGTAAATACTAATCCTGCTCTTACATTAATAGATATTGCTAATAGCATGTTATAGCATTCAATAGCAATTCTTGCCAATCTTCCTCTGAATTTTTAACAAAATCTTCCTGGATTAGAAGAATAATTCCAGTAGTCTGGAAATGAGAAAAAGGCAGCAACTTTGGGCCAGATAGCATTGTTAAAGACCGACGACATTCAATAATGAGAGGACAGCACACAGTATGGAGGGTTTGTCACTCAAGTACTCATTATCCAAATCCCTGCAGTCATAGGATTTTTCGCAGGGAAGCAGAGGTTGTCAAAATGTGAAAATGCGCAATGCCTGAGCATATATAAAACCAGTCCTTTGTGGAACAGTGACCTTAATTAACACAAACTTCTGTCCCAGTCCATCAGGTCAACCTCTGCTGTAAGTCTTGTGCAGATTGCTACATGTTGAAACGTCTGAAAACATATCATGAATTAACAAATAAAATTAGAGTCTAATGAAATTGCAAAATTGGCAAAACACATAGATTTCATGAAATCAGTGGAAGTGATGTCAGAGACAGGCTGAAATCACAGCAAAGCCACTGTCAAACACAGATCTGGCAGAGCAGGACCAGAAAACAGCTGAAGAAAAGAAAATGGGCAAGGATGATGATAACAGGTTCTTCAAGAAAGAAAGATCTACATGTTGAAAGATTGAGAGGAAACTGTTGAAGGGCTCAAATATTTTTCAAAAAATGACCATATCTATAATATCGTTCCAAATATTAAGTACATCAAACACTAATAATTTTCCTGAAATATTATACCCCCATACCAACATTTGATTTTTCATTTATCCCAAATTCTAGAACATAGTTGCATTTACTATATCAAGATTCATTTTTCCAGATAAAGTCCTAATCAGTTTAAAAATTTTGACCATGAAATTGTACTCCCTGTCTTAAGTAGTACAATGTCAGTTCCCTCTGTATGTTCCCAGCCTACTGCATCTTGCTCATAGTTGATACTCCAGGACTCTGCGGAATGTTTCCTAACATCCCAGAGAATGAACCTCTAGTTAGTCCAAGGCCTCCTTCAATGGGAAAGGCTCATCTACATGTTTTGTGCCAACCACTCTTATATCAGCCTTCCTGTGGCTCAACTGGCCTTGAGTCTTATATCACTTTGAAGCCTTCGACCTTGGTCTTTTCCACCCTTTTGAAGAGACAGATGCTAATTTCATACGCTGTCATGCAGGAATACTCTCTTTGCCCGCCGACCCTTACCGACAGCACCCAGCTCAGGGGTGGGCCTGCTTCCGAGTCCCAGCTGTGCAGTCTTGTCTCATCACTGTGACGACTTCTCCCTTGTAGGGTGCGCGCTCCACTGGGGTGGGTGTACAGGTCTGAAACAGAACATTTCATTTCTCTCTTGTGGTTTACTATTGACTTCTTGAATTCAAAGCTAAGTGCAGCTCCCTTTATGACTTGTGAGAGCAAAAAAAGAATCTTGTGAATTTATCATGTGCCTCCCATCCCCTTGCCCTTTCACAAAAATCCCTGGCAACCTTGGGGATCTGGGTTGTCCCACCCTTAGCCGGTGTCAAGCTGCATCAGACAGAGGCCCAGGGAACCCACATGGGAGCCTCTGCCACATCCTCACACCCTTCTGCGTCTGGTAACTGTGTGTGGCAGTCCTTTCCAACATCCTCCCTTTTCTTCTAGTTTCAACCCTACTTATCTGTGTTCCCAGAGCACTTCATTGTAAGACTTTTCAGAGCAGTGGCTCCAGATTATAGCAATTTGCGTGTGTGTTTTTCATTGTCCTGACTGCCTTTGTGAATAACAGACCTTCTGTAGAATCTCACCTCTTGGGTGACCAACCCCCCAGCAGAACCTTCTGCTGGATTCAGCTAGAGTTAATTCAGTGCATGAGCAAAATTTTGAAATTGGACGTACACACACATACACACACACACACGGACAAATAACAAATTATTGCGCATCTCATTTTGACCGTCCAAACTGATATATTGTAGTGATCAACCATGCGGCCTTTGGAGTAAGATGGATCTAAGTTTAACTTCTCCCTTTGCCATTTACTACTCGTAGGAAACTGACAAGTTAATTAATGCCTCTGAGCCTACTTCCTCACCCATGAAATGAGGGAATAGAACCCATCCAGAGACAAAGCGTTTCCTTCCTTCATTCAACAGATATTTACTGAGTTCACATCACCCCAGATATTTTGTCAAGCACAGAGGATACAGCGAAGACCAAGGCCAACAGCCCCTATAGCCGTGGACCATGAAGCATAGCGTCTGGCACACTCTGAGCGCCCAGCAACTGGGGGCACCCCAGGCCTCCCCTGTCCACTTTGTGTCTGCTTCGATGCTTCGCTGGGCCTCCATCTGGGCTCATCGTCTACTCAGTCCTTTTTTCAACTTGTTTCTTGTCATCATCTTGAGGAAGACAGACACAGGAAATGAAGTGCCAGCCTCCCATTTCTGCCACCAGTCGCTGGACATTGTGGTTGCCTGAATGACCACGTCTGAAGCCTTGAATTCCCCTGACACCCCACCCTCAGACCACGTCCTCGCATTCAGGTCTTTGTTCCTTGTCCCCCTTTCCTCTCCTGGCTTTACTTTCTAAGCCAGACTGCATGATACAGCATTTAAACCTCGGGTGACCATATAATGTATCATCCAAACTAGGACACTTCTGAGAGTGAAAAGGGTACAAACATAATTATCAAGCATAATCCAGGACTTCTGAGCAAACCAAGATTTATTTCCACCTTCCTTCAATTCCTCTCTTGACTGTCATCTAGAGGGTCTTGCCTTTCTCTCAGTGCCCCTGGCAACTGCACTCAGCAAAGCCCGTGTTATATCTCAGTTCCACCATCAGCCTTGTCTGCAGCCGGGCATCCCCGAAGAAAGGGACATAGGTGGGCAGACATTGGTGCCACCTACCTGTGTGCTGTGTGGCCCTCATCAGCTCCCACTCCATCTCCCTCCTCCTACAAAGTTCCTTTGAACCTTGTCTACTTGTGCTTTTCAGCTGTTGCTTTTTTTGTCTGTCCTGGCCTCCTTGGGAACTGACTGCCAACACCGACAGTTCAGGCGGGGCCATCCTCCTCAGCCGGGGGAGGGCTTGCTCGACAAGCTGCTCAGCCCCACACAGGCTCCCTCCCTTGGAACCCAGTAGCAGGCCCAGGGACTGTGCATGACACAAACCAGGCAAATCAGAACCCTCCCAGCATCCTTCTGTCCGGGCCACGCCTTCGCACATGCTGGGATGCCCACCCCCTTTCGCCTAAGTACCTCTGACTTTTATAACTCAGCCCAGGTACTCATCAGTCTAGGGAGCAGTAGACTGCTCCATACCTCTCTTGCTCACCACAGTTTTCTGGAATCATCTGTTTGCCTGTCTGTCTCCTCCAGCAGACTGAGGGCCCGCGTACTGCTGTGTCTCCATAGCAAGTGCTCAATAAAGATGGGTGGAAGGTGTTTTTTTTTGGTGGGGGGGGTGGGGGGAAGTGAAGGGGTCTTCTCATCTTTCTTTCTTCTTTTTGTGGGTTGTCCTGGCCTAAGCTGACTCAGTTTCCCTCATACTCTTTTATTGTGTTTCATCATTTATCTGTTCTCCAAAAAATCTCTCTCTTTGGCCGGCCGCCTTCCATGGGAAGGTCTCAGGTCACCCGTTTGTCTTAAAACTGCATTCTGGCTATTCAGTTACTACACCAGCAATGCCACTGAGCAGCATGTAGCCCGACTGATCACCCTGGTCAAGCTGACCATCACCTGTCTCCGACATGACTGGCCGGGTCTAATCTGCACACAGTCTCACTCTGAGGCTCCAGGTAGGCGAGGTCTGGTTTCCTTCCGGAATGGCCATGGATGTGAGACCTGCCTGCCTATTCTGCCACCTCAGAAACAGGCCAGCCTTCCCTCAGGAGTCTTTCACTGTCTCACACTCCACAGTCTCTCCCTGAAATAGATAAGTTGACAGGAATCAAAGACAACTTATGTTGCAGTCTCTAGCCTCTCAGCACTTTAACCTTCTGGTATTTTCTCATCCTTAGAGGTGGGTTGCATAAGCTCTGTAATGGCTAGACTCACATCTCATTCATCTCTGGGCTGCCTATTGCCCCTGGTGTTGTACTCTATGTGTGTTTTAGAACGTTGCTAGATGTTCACTGTGACAAAATGAAACAGTGATGGCACTCACTCTGCAGAATCTTAAACCGTCACTGCTGTTATTCAGAATTCACTTGCACATCTGTTTCCTAAGTAGACGTAACCTACAACTCTTAGAAATGCTAGTCTGTTCCTCCTCTCTCGTGACAATGGCAAAGCTCTATCTGAAGTGCACAGTGCCCAGCCTGGCGTGGACCCAGCACATGGGCTTCTTTCTCTGTCATCCCAGATGATTATGGTAATAATATGGATTCCCTCCCAGTTCTCCTGGTTAAAAGCATACCCAATTCTTAGAGGACATCTACACAGCATGAAATACACAGAAAGGTTGGAGATCAGAGTGTTCCGGGTTGAGCAACGTGAGCACGTTATGGCCTGTATGTTCTCCTGACTGACTTCCCGCCTCCCTGGTCAGCTTCCTCAGGCTGCTTTGCTGGTTCTCCGTCTCCTCAACCTCTGAAGGTCGGCAGCCCCAGAGCTCTATCTTCAACCCCATTTCTTCTTTCACAGTCTCCTTAGTGGCCTCGGAACCATGGTCTTAAATCTATCTGCTATGATTCCCAAATTTTATCTCCAGCCTTGATCTCTCTGAATTCCTCTCTCCAGATTGACCACCCCAGAGAGGTGTAAAAGTATCTCAAACAGAACTAGGACTTAAGCACCATGAACCATAATTGAAATAAGTAGAATGTAAGCTCTTTGAGATCAGGTACCACTGTCTTACTAATGCCTATATCCTCAGCACCTACAATAGTGCCTGGTGTTTAGCAAACATTTGTTAAATGAAGGGAGATTTCTTGACTATAGGACTTCTTGAAACTTTTTATATCGTATTGGGCAACTGTATCACCTGAGGGTGCTGTTATTTGACAGCTTCCTCAAGGAGCACCTGCTTATGTCCTGAGGACACATCTTTGGAAGACTGATCTGGGTTGCAGCATCTTTTTTCTCCCCAGTGCATGCTGGTCAAGATTAGATAATTGCACCTCAACAGCAATTCTTTCCATCTTGATGGTATCAGAGTAAAATAAAATGGCTTGAGGGTAAGACCATGTGGGAGGCTATTGCTAGACTATGAATGTCTGTCCCTTCCCAAACTCATGTTGAAATTTAATTATCATTTTAACAATATTAAGAGTTGGGACCTTTAAGAGGTTATTAGGCCATGGGAGCTGTGCCCTCATGAATGAATTAATGCTGTTATTTCAGGAGTGGGTTCCTTACAAAAGGACAAGTTCAATCCCCTTTTGCCTGTCTCTCTTGCCCTCTTTTTGCCCTTCTACCATGTGATGCTGTCTGCCATGAGAAGATGTGAAAGAAGGCCCTTGCCAGATGCCAGCCCCTTGATCTTGGACTTCCCAGCCTCCAGAAATGTGAGCCAATAAATTTCTGTTCACTATAAATTACCCAGTGTCAAGTATTCTGTTACAGTAACAGAAAACAAAAACAGCTGTCCTAAATGATACAGGAAACATACATACTCTAGTGGTCTACTTTGGTAGAGGAGAGTTGAATTTGAGTTTTCAATATTTAATGATAATTGTCATTGTGATGAGTTAATAGAAAGACAAAAATGAGAGTTATATGCATTACTATAAATAAACACTAATTGCAATCAACATTACACCTTCGTAATTGCAGAAATGCTTTTTGATTAGCTGATTAGGGAAAGAGGAAGACGTGAGTTGATAGAAAATGTAATCATATCGTCTGCAGAGGATAGAGTGCTGGCTAGATTTTTCTGAGTAAAACCAGTAGGGAAGAATCTCAAAGGAGTTACTGAAACAGTGGACAGCAGGCTAAGGTACTAAGATGTTAATAAAGACAAAAGAACTTCCAAGTACCAAACAGCAGATGCCCGCCCAACACTGAACAGTTCAAATGAACAGTGATTCCCAGAGAATGAAATCCATGCCCGGCCTGGTGAATTTAGAGGACACCCAGTACACATTGAGAGAAGCTATCCAGGGCTCTATGACTTTGTAGTACCCGAGCAATCCTTAGGTTCAATAGAAGTGATCTATAACAATGAAAATTTGCATTTTGATAATGTTTTACAATCCACTGAATATCTCCATTGAATCCTCGAAATATCACCTGAGTTATTTCTCAAGGACAATGTAACAAAACTGGACCCTCCTATTTCAGGGCTGGTGTCATTGGTAAATTGGCCAGCCTGAGAGTACATGAACCCTGTATGCAGAATGGAGGCTGGAGGAGTGATATCCTGAGGATGGGCGACAGGTGGCTATGTGTTTGAGTAGGAACTAAACTTTATGATTAGTATACTGCAGTGGTAGAACTTACTGGGATCTGCTTTGAGGCAGACAAACCTGCGTCTGAGTTCCAACACTGCCACTTGGTAACTGTGTGACCTCCCTGAGTCTCAATTTCATAATCTATGAAACAGGGGTAACACTACTTAGTTTCAAGAGTTGTTGTAAGAATTAAAGTATGCTTGGCATATAATTGGTGATCAATAAATATTTCCTGGATAAATGTTGAATGATTAGATAAAGCATGGAAAGAGTATTTAGCAGTGCCCTGTATTCAGTGATGTGTAGACATCAACAGCTATCTCTAATCTCTACTGTCCCTTTTTCTCATCACCCTTAAAGCCCTAACTTATAGCACTCGTCTTTTTCTGTAGTGTAAATACTGCCACCCTGGCTGATTGCAAGCTACCAAAGTGACATCACGGATTGAAGAGTTGGGAAAAGATGTGCATAAGTATCTCTTGTGAGTCAAAGGAGCCAGCTGCAGCATATGTATTAGCTTTTATTGGTAGTAGTCATCAATGTGAGGAAATTAGCATGATAGGGCAGGTGAGAATGTCTTAAATTATTTTCTCTGAGCTACCACCTTGAGAAAGACATTGACAAATGGCTGTTTCAGAAATGGAGAATACCCACCTCAAGGACCAGATCAGCCATCCACTCAATTTTATCTTATCTACAAGGCAAATTATGCTTATCATTGCAAAGATACAACCCAATTTAAAAGCTTTGGCAGCAGTATTATGAAACCATACACTACTCCATGAAGCTATTTCTGTTTCTATATAAAATGCCACATGACCCTTATTTTCCAGAAAAGCTTGGAGTTGCTTATTACTGAAAAAAAAAAAAAAGAAAGAAAGAAAAAGAGATGACCTAATGAATGTCCATCCTTTCAAATTTTGATGGAAATTACAACACTCTAAACACACAACGATTCCAGATATATAATCCATTGGAATTTAAAGAGCTATATATTTTTTGGTAAAGATTTAACAGTATGTAATTTTATTCTTTCAGAATTCTCTTAAACATCCCAGTTGATGTTACTTTTTTCCCTTTCCCTTTTATGTCTCTTTTATTTCCCCTAGCACTCTTCCTAAGTGAGTTTTATATAAAATTGAAATATATTTTATTATGTTATATTTATCAAAGAAAGTTTGATGTCTCATCTTCTGATTTAAAGTTTTTCCCTTAGGGATTGGCTGTTTAAATTTTAAAATAAATAAACTAACAATTCCCCAAAGCTGTCAACTTGGATAAAAATGTCTTTTCTTCCCTTTGAAATTCCCCAGAACATCCAATAACAGTAACAGCTGCATGACGTGATGCCAATAAATTTTAGTAAGTAATAAAATCATGGACAAGAATCAAGCTCACAGATAACCCCACAATTCGAGTTGAGGCGGGGGGGGGGCAATCTTCTGCAAAAATTTATTTAAATTTCTTTCTATGCACCTGGAAACCACAGCATTTGCTCCTTTTGTTTGCAGCTCATTCATTTATCAAATGCCTACTGTGTACCAAGTTCTGGCATAAAAAGAATAAGATGCTGTCCTGAAGGAGCTCACACTCTAGCCAGGAGACCAGCCAAGGTCTGGAGTTGGCAAACACTGATGCGACTCTGTAATCTGTGCTTTGAAAGCCCAGAATGGAAAGCGATTAACTTTCCTGAGGAGGATAACAGGTGAGCAGGAGAAAGAGAATGGGCCATTCCTGCTTACCTTCAACCTCTTCTCCCCACTCACAAAGAAATCTGAGTCTTTTAAATAAAAACCAAAGCAGTAGCTTTGATAACCTCATGTGAATTTAAAATCTAGAGTTCCTTACCATTCTTTTTCTTAGCCTTAGCATGATATTTTTACACTATAATTTTCTTTGCCTAATGGGATGGAAGTGGGGAGTTGAAACATCTCTAGACAGTTTCCAAAGCTCATTTCATTTTACCCATTTTATTTGATATTTTTTTCCATATCGACATTTTTCTAATAATGCTTTTCTCCACGATTTAGATTTCATGTCCATTTTCTTCTCTTTTCTTGTCTCTATAGACATCCCATGGTACAGTGGGAATCAGAAAGAACTTATCACTAATCCTGGCTCTTATGGTTACTTACCGCTTAGCCCAGGAAAATTTACTCAATCTCACTGAGACTTGGCTTTCCGTTCTGTATAACGGGAATGATAATATCTATCACATGGTTTATTGAGTGGATTAAGTAAAATAATGAACGTAAACCACTTAGTATGGCACCTGGCAGATAGTAAGTGCTCAGAACAACATACAATAATAATGATAGCTACTACTTATTGTTATTTTAAAAACAATAATGCACAAGAATGCCTAAAAAGTTGCTATCAGAAGAAAATGCTAAGAAATTAAAATAATTCACAAAATTAATAGTCAACTCATAAAAATCAAAGTTGACATTAATTCTGCCAACAAAACAGAAAACAATTTGAAAAGAAGACCTGACAAAAGCAGTCATTTGGTGACCTCTGCTGCCCAAAACATTTTCCCTGTAAGAGGAAGACTGAGGCAAAGCTAGTCATTTCAATAGTCCCTCAGGGTTCCCTTTTAGTCTAGCGCCCCTGCTGGCAAGCAACCGGAACTGGCTGCCACGAGTGCCTTGGATCCACTTCAAGTGCCTCATTATCTGTTACCTAGTTCTATTGATTCTACCTCTTTTTGATTTCCTGAACCCCCCCATTCTGTTCATCCCCTGGATTACTGCACTGCTACAGCCTCACAAATGGGCAGTTGCCATCAACGCCTCCAACTCATATTTTTTTCTTGAGAGATTCTTTTCCAAGACTGATGCTTAGTAATTTATCTCTCATTACCTCATTTAACTCAATCTTTATAACTCATAGTATAGTTTATTGCTTAAGTATACCATTTTTGGAATCAGATAACCAGGGTTTATGTTCTGGCCCTGATGTACACTTGCTGTGTGACTTGGACAAGTTTCCCAACTTCTTGAAGTCCCAGTTCCCTAATTTATAAAATGAGGAAATGATACCACCCTCCCTCACAGAGTTGTTGCAGTGACACAGCCCTTGGCAGTGTGACTTGCATTCAGTAAGTACTCACTAAATGTTAGTACTGCTGTTGTTTATCACATAAATGTGTAGAAACACCTAGGATTCTTACAGTCACCACCCACTTGTCAGTGTCAACATTTATCATTTATCCTTCTACCCGGCAAAATTAACTGTTACCTCAAACATCATCTATTTTGACCGAAATACAGTATATAAAGAACTGTAGCATTTCTGAGAATTTAAGGCATGCTAGAACACTTGTTTACCTAATCAAAGCCTTAGGAAGTGTTAAAAAATGGATGAATCTTGTGTAATGGACCCTAAGAATCCATGGGTAAAAAATTTTCACTGGACATTACAGGAAAAATAAAAGAGGTTACAAGATCCAAAGGAAATGAATTGAAAAACAGCCAGAGAACTCTGAAAAAGGAGCCATATATTTGAAAAATGGCAAGAACAGAGAGAAATCTTAGGATGAATCCAAGGATTGCAAACTCCAGTGTGGGCATGGCCAGGCAAGGAGCAGTAATGAATGAAGCCACAGGGTGAAAACTGCAAAGTGCGTGCTCTCTGGAATAAGCCAGTACATCAGCTCTGGCTAGTCCTAGCCATGTGGGATTGAGGGCCCAGGGTTGCCTGCCCCAACCCCCAAATCCAGAAATCTAAATTTAGTTTAACCTAAAGTTTTCCAATATTCTAGTGTAGTGTAGTGAATTTTGAAAACTATTTAAAACTCCGTGTGAACAAACAAAACATGTGAAAGCCCAAGACACATTAAGGCCAAATATCTCTTTTATAATAACATAGAATTATTACAAAGACTTGAGGATGTTTACTATAGATTCAGTCATCAAAAGGGGAAAGGAAAGAGACAGAATGAACATTTATTAACCTCCTACTATGTGCCTTACATTTTAAAATCTCATTTGAGTGTCACAATTTGTTAGGGAGGAAACACTGTTGTCATTTTCCAGATGAGAAAACTGAGCCGACGAATTTTACAGAAACTTATTCCAGGCCACACAGCAAGGCAGAACTCATATTCAGAGCTCCTGAATCCAAAGTTCTGCCATTGCTCCTGTGGTCATGAGAATGACCTTACCAGACCTTCCCCTCAACGGAGGGCAGGTTTCCAAGGGCTGGCGCCGAGTGCTGAACTGCGTCACTGCTTCTGCTGCCAGCCAATGACTGGGCTCAGCCTGCAGCTGCGAGACCTGAGACCAGGCTCAAGGACTCCCCGAAGGCCTTGTTCAACCTTTCCTAGACTGTATGGTGGTCCAGGATGCTTCTACCTGCTTTCTTTCCTTCTTCCCTTCACTGGGGTCAGATCTGAATTGCAGTCCGAGGGGTATCCCAGACTCTTCCAGCTCCCTTCCATTTTTTTCTCACATTCTCACATTCTCTCATTTTTTCCCTTAATAAAATCCATGTACCTTTATCCATCTGGGTGTCCTATTTCTTGGAGAACCTTGACTAACTAACACAATTGCCAAAAATCCCCTGAAGACCTTGAACTTGCCTGGGAAGACCTGACTTGGTCCATCAAGAAACACTGAATAGACACATCAGTCTGCAAGGGCAAATGCTTCCATCCGATAATAATTTTTTCTTTAAAAATTGGTATCGTAATATCTCATATCAATCCCGACACCCCAGGAATATGGTAAGCTGAGTGTGATGTGACAACAGCACCATCACCACCAACAATAACAACCAGGCAGACCCCCGGGAGAGGGTGACAGTCCAGCCTGCGGCAGTAGCCCTGGGTGGCACACTCACCTGGTCTCGCTGCTTGATTCGTTTGTACACATATTCAGCAAACGGTTCTCGAGGAATGAACCTCCCATCTCCTGCCGCGACACTGAAAACTCCAGCTTCATACACCACTTTGCCTCTTGAAATAGTCACAAGGGGCACCCCGTGGCAAACCATGCCCTCGAAGATGTTGAAGTTAACAGCCTGATGATGGGTTTTTGCTGAGATAGTCCTGTGTTTGTAAACACAAACAAACAAAAGAAGCTTGAGATCATCACCAGCTCATCTGATGAATGTAAAATATTAAGAGGAGAATGACTTAGAAGAAAATTTAGCAACTCTATTAAGCCATAGATTTATCACTGTAACAAGTGACTTTAAGAATAGAACATAGCATTAACATTTCATTACAAAGTAATTACATTTTCTGAGAGAAAAAACCAAGACATCACTCTTTGAGGTGATTAATGAGGATGGAGTGGGTGGAAGGAAGGCATTGGCTTTCATGTTTAGACTTTTAAATTATTTTTTATTTTTGTGTTAAAGAACAACCTATTTTTTCATTTTTAAATTACAAAACATTTTAAACACAGGCGAGTCTGATGAACGCACTGACCCAATATCCAGCTCTATGGAATTTTAACTTTTTGCAGGTGCACTTGAGGCTTCTCCAATACCCCTTCCCAAATCCACTCCTGTCCCTGCCTTCCAGACGCAATCACTGTCTAATCATTATCAAATCAAATTTGGAAAAACATATCTTGAATTTCCTTTCTTTCTCTATGGCAAACTATAAATTTGAGCATAACAGAAATGATCAAATGTGCTAGAATATAATCTCTTAGCGTCTTCTCTGCCACACATTTGCATTTTCATCATCACTCTCAGTAGTTTATCAATACTTTTCAATTTTACACAATATGATTGATGATGATGACTTCCAGGCTGCGTATTTAGAAATGCTGGCTGCCTCCTTTCCTCAAATCTCATTAAATGGAAAAGAAAAAACAAATCTGGTAGCAGGGAATAATAAACACATAATCTGAATTCTGGTAGAAGTTGCTGCAGTCCCTCTCAGGGACGCGTGAAAGAGAAGTACTCTGCTAAGATCCTCCAGGCTGAGTCGAAGGCAGAGTAGACAAAAGCTCCCCCAATCCTAACCTGGAAGGGCTGAGCTGGGAACCCCTCGCTGTTGGGTGCTGCAGTCCTAGACATGCACAAGAGAATGCTGGCCAGGTCCTTGGTTCTGGATCCTACATCCCACTGCTTACTTGGTTTCCAATTCTAGCAGCCCAAACAGAATTCTTGATTCTCAGCGCCAATCACAACACATCCACTTGACTTTGCTCCTCCCTTGAGTTTCTCATTTCAGTACATGACACCACCATCTACCTTCCCTTGCCTCTCAAACCATCATCAGGCTTCTCGGTTCTACCTCCCCATAAAATAAATCCCAAAGCTGCCCACTTCTTGCCCTTCCATTGCTCCCACCTGAGACTGCACTATCATCTCTCACCTGGTCGACGCCAGCACCTTTTACTGGCCTCTTTGCTTCAGCTCTGACCCTCCTACACTCCTTACCACTCTCCACAAAGCTGCTAAAATGATCTTTTAAAAATGAAAATCCGATCATGTCACTCCAGTTTGTTCCCCATGAGCCAAATAACTATAAAAAAGCACAGTGATAATAATAATAAAAGAAATTGCTCCCAGTGAGAAATATCCACCATGGAAAAGAAAAAGAGGAACATCCAGTATGTCAGGCAGAGAGCTTATAACATCTTATTTCATCTTTAGAACACCTCTTCAAGGTAGAGAGTATTTTCCACATTTTACAGGAAAATAAATTGAGATTTAGAAAGGTTAAGTAACTTCTCAAAGGACATATGACTGGTTTGATGAAACTGGGTTATTTTTACATTTTTAAAATTTACAATAAAAATGACATTTTGGTGTACAGGTCTATGAATTTTGACACAGACATAGATTTGTGTTACTGTCACAACAACAGTTCCATCACTCCTCAAGACCTGTACTATTCCTGCGTAGTCACACTCGCCCCCACCCCTAACTCCTGGCAACCATCGTTCTGTTCTCCATCACTATAGTGTTCTCTTTTTCCAAATGTCATATAAATAAATGGAATCATAGAGTATGTCACATTTTGAGACTGACTTCTTTCATTCTACATAATTCCTCTGAGATTCCTCCAAGCTGTTGTGTGTGTCAGTAGTTTGCTCTTTTTGTTCCTAATCAGTATTCCATTGTATGGATGCACCACAGTGTGTTATCCATTCACCCGCAGAAGGACATTTGAGTTGCTTCCAGCTTTTGATGATTGGGCATAGAGCCATTATAAAATGCAGGTGCAGGTTTTGCATGAACACTTTCCTAATGTAAATACCCAGGAATGAAATTGCTAGGTCATATTTTAAGAGTACACTGCAACAAAAAGATCTTTCAGTGACCTTAGGAACCAACTCACTGATATAAAGAAATGTTTAAAAGATCACTAAAGAGTAGGAGATAGGTACAAATACAACAATAATTTCAAACACTAAGAGGGGGGAAGGGTATTGATCAAATGATAAATAACATCGCTAAAACAGGAAAATGAAGAAACTATTTAAAGGGATACTAATTATAGAATGAGTTACAATGAATTATGAGTTGGTGATGAAATATAAACTCAAAGAAAATAAATCTAGGCAACAACACAGAGGGGCTTCAGATGTTCAGGTTAAAGTGACTTTTCATGGCCCTCACCTCTCTGCCAAATATTTCCTGGGCTGCTGCATTCCTACTCATCAAAGTTATATCGATGGCAGGAACTCTTGTGCTTACATTGCAGAATGCTATATAAAGTTGTTTGGACTGATGCATCAGTAAGGCTGCTATATGAAGAAAGTAAAATGAATTAAAAATTTACATTGAAATGGTTATTTGAAGTGCAAGAATGGGAGGGAAAAAAGGGAAAATCCTAAGTTAAGAGTTACTGAAGTTCTTAGGAAAATAATCTAACAGAAGAAGTAAGCTCTATACACAAAGATTGTCGTTACAACATTGCCTAAACTATTACAAAACTGAAGCGTAACAATTTTCCAATGACTATTCAATGGAATATTAGGCATTTATGAAAGACTAGAATTAAGAATACTCTGGAGAAGCAAAAAAACCCCAATAATTATGTACTATTAAATGAAAAAGACAGGCTATAGATAGTATATACACTATGTCTACAAGGAGAATACATTTGCATGTGGACAAACACAAAAGGAAATATACAAAGTAGCTTTTTATGTGGGCTAGAAAAAATGAATATGGCAGATTCAGAATATCTTCAGAGGTCTCGTTACACTGTTTTTATGGCTTAAGTTGTGATCTTACAATGAGGTTGACACAGCGAAATATCAAATCAGATCTCTCTGCCTCAGGCCAAATAAAAGTGATTACCTTGACCTTCTCAGCCTTGGGATTAGCAAGAGAAAGAGGACAATTAGACAATATCTAAGAGATTCTCTATAATAAGGCATTATGCAAATGAAGTCAAATTAACACAAAATGTAAATTCAAGGCATTATCACCAGCAGCAAAGAGAATATGCTTCCACTTTCACATTGGGAGGTGTCTGACAGGGTGTCATTCCTCACCCAACTTTTTCCTTCCAGCCAAAGCTGTAATTCTCCCATCTTAGGAGCTTTCACACTTCTGAATCTTTGCACATGAAGTTCTCTTTACCCTGAATGCCCTCCTCACTTCTGCACCTCTCCCTTCCCTAAGACTCCGCTCAACAATCCTGGTCCCTAGAAGCTGACCTTGAGGACCCGGGGTGACGCTAAGCATTTTCCTCTGTGTTTTAGCATTATCTGAGTGTCTTGTCATGATCTATTGACAAGGCTCTTTTCCTACTTGGTGCACACTTTAAGACAGACACTAGGTTTTTTATCCTTAGCACATAATAGGTGTGTTATAAATATTTATGCAATGACCAAATAAAAGGATTGCAGAGTTTCCCTCCTGTTTAGTCAAGATGGTTTTATTTCCTGCCCCCATGTCCTCTGGAACATGACTATGTTTTGTAAACAGAACATTGAATTAAATGACAGATAAACATCAAGTCCATAAGTTCTGTTTGGTTCCTAATATTTCTGACATGCTGTAAAATTGAATTAGTAATAAATAAATAAGTAAAATTATTATAATTACCATGCTTAGTTGCATCTTATCAGATTATATGAAACACTTGTTCATTGACATGTAGAAATACTTGGCAATGCCAATGTTATCGACTACAATAAAGTACACAGCTGAGTGTTATTACCCCATTTCCCAGATGGTAATGCTGAAATAGAGCTGTTTAAGAGCTTGCCCGAGGTTCACATAGTTCAATACTGTTTGAACTTCTGAGAGGTAGGAACCATTTTCACCTTTTGAGAATACTGTTATATTTGTAACCTTGCCATAAGAAGGTTTAAAAAAAATTGTGATACATTTTTCAATATTTGATTAATAGACAGTTTTAAACAAAAAATACAATGCAAATTCATCACATGATTTATAAAATTAGTACAAAACATTTTTTAAAATGTATCCATTCGTAGTGCAGTATGGGAGATGTGGTCCATTATGGACCAAATGCTAGTTCAAGGTCACATGTCTCTGTAAGAACATCTGTTGTTCCTTTGAACACACTTCCTTTGGGGAATTCTCCCCAAGGCAGAAGCCAGGAATGTTTCATCCAGGCCTCCTTTGATTCCCAGTTGGGGCCCAGGCATGTGATCTGGGCTCCTCCAAAATGGGGCCCTAGAGTCAGGCTTTGCAGGGCAAATTGCTGACACAGGAAGCAGATGTCACAGGAATCCTTGTTCCTGAGGGTGGTGATGGACAAATCCTGGGTTTAGGGCCAGCTGGACAAAGGTTCCATCAGTAGGGTCTGAGCTCTGCACAGTGAGCATCATGGTATCTATGCCCAGGGGCAGTATCAGGGCTCTCTCCTGCCCTGTGTTATGCCCAGGGCATCAGTCCTGGCTGTGTGACCTCTCAGCTTGGTCCTCCAGCCCTCGTGGAGATTCTATGAGCCACCTGAACATTAAGCATCATCTCTTGACATGTAGCACACAACAATAGATCTGTCCTCAAAACACTCCCTGTGCCTTTATTTTACAATAACAAAATATCCTCCAGTTTGCCATATGTTGCCCAAAGTTGTCTGAGTTGCCCTCTAATGCAGCCCAGGTCTAGGTGTGATGGCCAAAGTTGGACTTATAGAACCTCCCCTGCAGAGCTGGTGGGCTTCAGGGCATCTGGTGAGCAGGCAGTGCTTTGAAGGCTGGAAGACCATCTTAGAAGAAAGCAAGAACACACATGCCCAGGCTCTAACTAAAGGGGAGATCCAGCCAATGGGATAATACACTATCATCATAAAGTTCAGTGACAATGTGAAATATTTGGAGTAAGTGTCATGTATCTTTGCCGCATATTTCAGCTCTTAAGTGGGCCATACACATGATCCCATCCTGAGACATGCAGGGTAACAAGAACTGTAGTTTTTTCCTTTGGCATTTATTCTCCTATCTTCTGGTGCCAGCACCCCTATTTCTCTTTAAGAAACTTCTTTCCCCCCGTTGGAGATAATCTGGCAAGTCTCTTAGGCATGGTGTCTACTTTTCCCTAATCAAGAGATGGCACTTGTGTTCTCTTTCTCGGGAATTAGAATCTTTGGTAGTGACAAAAAGAATTAGAAGGAATTGCAGGGTGCATCCCTGAACACAGACCAAGTCCTGCTATGGGATGCCTGGGGCTGCCCTGGGCTCTGTCCCTCCAAAGTTGGAGCAGTGACTGTGTCTTCCCTCTGTGAGCTCCTCATGGCTTTTCCATAGAGTGTGTTACTGAAGTCAGCACAGGTTGGTTACTATGTTTTGCAGACAAAGACCCTGACTGATAGAGACCTTGTCCTTTGGAGAACAATTCCTTTAAAAAGGAGTCCATGAATGTCTCCAAGGCAGAGTTCAAAAGGTCTGTGGCTCAAAAGGATTCAAGAAGACATTTTCAACCAAATCTTTCTGCAGAACAGATGCAAATCCGGGACGATGCTCTCACTCCATTTGTAGCAAAACCGAAGAGCTGCAAGATTCATATCAAATACTTTTCAAATTTAACAGTATGTAAATCAGCTGAAGGGAGTAGCAACTACGAGAAATATCTTCTCTTTAATCACTGATTGGATAGCTAGGACATCAGCTTGCCCTGGAGGTGACAGCAAGGATACGAAATGATGAAATCCTGTCCATCCAGTGGGTGAGGCTGGAGTTCCCAGGCCATTGACTGCTCATTAGCAGATTCACAGAAAGGGTGTTCTTGTGGTCACTCTGCCCCAGGGGAAAAGCTGCTTTGTGTCAAGCTCACTTTGAGCTGGTATCAGAAAGGCACGTCTTGCTGCAGAGGGGGTCAAGGTTGTCTTACTGAGTCCCAATTATACACATCTCCAAGGCTGGAGTTGACAGGGGGGCAGAAGCCCTGATGACAACATTAAGCTATTTTCCAGCTTAGTCAATAACTTTGATACCACTCACATCACAGCTGCAGAAAAACATTCTGTCCCTTTGCAAATGGCTTTCTATCAAAGAGCTGTGTGCTCTTATAGATGAGAAAATCACTGAAGCAAAGCCTGCAGGAGACAGCCACACTGCCCTGTGCATGCAGAGAGAACATTGTGGCGAGGAAGAGAATTTCTTAGAGCGATGTGAGTCTTCCTGACCCTAGAGAAATGATTTGTTTAGGTATTTTGGTAAATTCTCTCCTATTTAGTCTTTGTCCATGGCACAGAGTCTTACCAGGTTGCCATGAGAACGAAAAACATGTTAATAGAATCATGTCAATTATTAGCGGCATCTTTAAAATATACTTCATCTCTTTACACTGTGTTATATGGTGCTTTATATATTCAACATGAAACAATAAGTAATTATTAAATATTCCCAACAATCCTATGAGGTGAGTATTATTTTTATTCCCATGGTATAGAGGAGGGTGATGAGGAACAAAAAGATCAATCATTCACCCTACATTACACAGTTAGTGAGTTCATGTAGCTGAGACAGGAATATGATGTCTGATGGGAACCTGGGCCTTCGGCTTCAGAGGCTGCACCTTAACTACTATTACAGACAATACTGGGCCTCGAAAGCTTTATGGGAAGCTACCTGGAAAACATGCCGTCAATGAGAACATTCTTAATCCACCAGAAAACCAATGGGAAGCAGCTCGTTCCATACTTCCTGATGCTTTTTGGTCTATTTGGTCTGTTTTCTGTCTAGCAGCAAGGGATTTAGGATGCTATTAAAAATCCTTAAGCCAAAATTGACCAGTCATTCTCAATGTAATCACATTATGGAAGCTATTTTTTTTTTTTGATGTGTGTTCCAGCTGTCTATTTCAAACTACCTCTTCTGTCAATTTCTTGGATGTGACAAGTTATATAAATGGAGAGCAAAGCAGCCACATCTCTGGAAATGCTAAATGATGTTACTTCAAGTACATTGTCATTATTAAGCAAAGTTGCCGCTCAGTGCACCCATCAATCTTCCACCCTCTATTCAGACTTCTACACCCGCCTCCTACAGAAAAGAAAATGGGAATTGCTTTAGCCATGTTATCAAATCTAAATTGGACAATAACTTGGAACTCTACTGGTGTTCAATGGATGACAAAACATTTAATGCCGGTTCATAAAAATGCTCCCCAAACGTTGACTTACAGGAATAAAGTTAACTCTGCCATTTTGTCCTTGGAGCTGTGTGATGTATGGTTGGTGGTGGAGATCACGGTTAGACAAATTAGACTTAGACATGAAAAAGTTGACCTTGGATGTACCATGTCCTTCACATCCTGTGCCTCATATGATACTTGGCAACTAGAAGGCATTTTATATACATACTTGTTTATCAGAAAATAAGTTATTAGCAAATTTTGGGTAACTTAACATAAATACTGCATGCTCTATATACTAGTTTTCAGAAAATGGAGAACTAAAAATAATTTAGTGTCTTTAAGGACAAGAACTGAATGTGAATTAGCCAAGCTAGCATGATACTAGGATGTATGTCTTATGAATATTAAACAGGTAAGTGCTTATAGTGAGGCGTGATTATTAACTTTTGGAAGTGTAGGCTATTGGCCTGACATATTGGCAAGAGTTAGGAATAACTTTCTGGGGTGATGAGTGGATTTGGTCTTATAATCTTTATTGTCACCCTTCCTGAGAAGCCGCTTTACCTTTGGCAAGATGACATTGTTTGACAGACTATCTATGGGCACAACTTGAGCAGGAAAAGATGTAGCTTTTCTATATAGGAATATGCCAGGTAAAATCCACACAATGTTATTCCTGAAAGTACAGAATAGGCCAGATACTTATTATGTTCAGTTCTAGCTCCGTATTTTAGGAAGAAAAAGGAATGACCGGGATATGAAGGGAGGACAGGAGGGCTCTCAACCAAAAGAATGCAAAAGAGAAGTTGAATAACAGAAATGTCTGGGGAACTTCTAAACTTCACTTTTTTTTTTGAAAGGAAGAAGATGACCTATTTTCTGTCCATCCCTACTGAGGGAAATAAAAAGAGTTAGTAAGCATAAATGCTGGCAGAGGAAATGCAGTTTGACACTGGGAAATAACTTCTTGACAACCAGGGAGTGAGGTATGTTAGCAAAAGAGAGAAGAAAAGTTTATGGCCAGGACAGACAACCATGAAAGCCAGAATGCTAAAGAATTGTATGAAACCCACAAAGGTTGGCTGAAGTATCCCTTTGAAAGTTAGAGAGAACTTCAAGCTCTGCAATATTAAGAATCAAGACCTGGCCTCCAACATTCCTGAGATGGTGACAAGGCAAACATAATGCCCTGATTCTATTCCCAAGTCACAACTGAAAGAGGACTCAGAAACTCCAATGCCATCAAAACCATTTTCTTATAATAGCTGTAACAAATGTTTGTGGACTCTTTGAGCTAGGCATTAAAAGCATTATCTTATTTAATTCTCACAGTAATCATATGATGTCAATATTACTATTCTTATCCCTATTTTATGGATGAGAAAACTGAGGCTGAGTGAGGTTAAATTGTCTAGGACACAGCTAGCACACGGCAAAGTCGATCTTGAACTCAGGCCTGTGAAATAAAAAGTCTCTCCCTTAGTAATGAAAAAAAAGCAGCTCACTTTAACCTCAGCACAGGGTCTGCAAGCTCTTTTAGAAGTGGCCCGGAACAATGAGTCAATAACTACACAATGTTCATGGTACCAGCACTATGCATATGTATTTCTGCCAGCGCTAGGAAGCTTTACCTAATGCTGACTGCTCAACAACCAACTTATGATTTAAGTGTCTAAATGGAATTTGTTTAGAACCTCCTGAACTTGAATGAGCAAACAAAGTAATAGTTGTGAATAACAAAGTCACCTTTTCAATTACTTCTCAATTCACTGTCTGAAGACTGTGCCGTAGAACAAATATGGCAGAGAGCTATCAACAAGGTGCCAACGGCTTCCTCAGCGTCTTGCTGTGAGCTGGAGATCAGGATGCCCATAAGAGGAGCCAACTTTGGAAGTTCAATGAGAGGAGTCTGCAATCTCCAAATCTCTAAGCCGGGGCTTGGCCAACAGTTCTGGCTCACAGCCTGCAGTGTGAATAAAGTTTTATTGACACCTAGTCACACTCATTCCTTTACGTATTGTCTGCGGCTGCTTTTGCGCTACGGTGGCAGAGCTGAGTAGAAGCAACAGGGTCCCTGTGGCCCACAAAACCTAAAAAATATACTTTCTGGCCCTTTACAAATAATGTTTGCTTTTCCCCTCCTCTAAATGTCTCCAGTGGCAAAAACAACCAAACGAACAAAACAATAACGACGCAAGGCTCTGGAGTACTTGGAAGACCTAAAACTTGGCATGTGAGAGCCACAAGAAAGAAAAAGTGGCAGGTGGGGACAGAAAGGGAGAGAGAAAGGAGGGCAGGGTAAATAAAAGCAAAGAAATAATAATTGGAATAAAAAAGCACAAAGGAAGGCAAAAAAATTGACCAAACAGTTGTGGCGGCAGAGGGACACCAATGGCTGTCCCAACCAGTCTTATCCGGGAAGCACCTGCCGTATCCCAGGTACTTTCAGGCACACCGCCTCACTGAATCTCTCAACAGCCCACATCGTGATTTCCATTTTGCAGATGTGGCAATGGAGACGCAGCTTGAGGAACTGGCCCTGAGTCAGCAGGGCCAGAAATTAAACCCAAGCAGGCCAAAGCTGACCCCACTCCGTTCTCCCGCCCCCACGCCCCAGCCAGCAGTATCCCTCCCCTGCTCAAAGGATGAAAGCACTATACTCTTCACTCATTAAAAAGATTACCAGACACTTGGAATTTTAATAGCAATTACCTGCTTTCCGTCTGGGCGAGAACTTGGTGACAGCTAATCATCTCTTTCAGCTGTGGCACACTCTAGCATTTCACTGACTTTCCTAAAATAGAGCATCTTGGAGGCTCTGTCAGAGCTAGCAGCACAGCTTCAGAGTCTCAGTTAGCAAGTAAGTTGTGTGGTTCGAGGCTGACTCAACCCTAAAGGCGCCTGCTTTTAGGAAGCATGATCGGCTGTCGGTCACAGAGGTGCTGGGGCTAATGTAGTCACTGTAATGTCACCTCGGTCTGCCTCAAGGAGGCACAAGGCTCAGAGTCCAAGGTGGTGATGCTGAAAAGCTGCTGAAACGCTGCAGAAATGCAGACCTCAAAACTGACTCAGCGTCAGCACTGAGCCTAAGGGCAACTCATCCATAACGAGGCTGGGAAGGGAGCGACACCCAGGAGGGCATGACCATCTATCTGTCACAGCCGGACACTCAGAGATCCTCTGACTTGTGCAGACCGAGGTCATAACACCCAAGTTCACGGAGAGCTTAAAACACTGGCCACCACTGCAAAGAATTCACGTGCATCAACTCCCTGACTTTACATAGCAGCCTTTGATAAGGGTATTACAATCCTTTCCATTTGACAGATGAGGAAATTGAAGCAAACCAAGGTTAAAGAACTCACCCTAGGTTCCACCATCAGTAAGAGGAGAGCTGGATTACAAACCCAGGTGGTCAGGCTCAAGAGACCAAGTTGGAGCCCCTGTGCCATAGGTGCCCCTGCCTGGCCTGCCCTTTTGGGAGGCTGTGAGCTGTGCAGTGGTTAAGAATTTAGATCCTGCAGTCAACCAAGCCTGCTCTGAATCCCAGCTCTGCCCTTTCCAGCTGTGTGAATTGGGGCAAACGACTTAACCTCTCTGAACCTTGGTGTCTTCTTCCTTAAAATGGATACCCCCATTGATAATGGCTTCTATGCCTCAGAGGGTGGAGCATGGAAGTGACTCAGCGGCCATGTGTACGGTATCTACTGACTCATCAACGTAGTCAGGTCTGCAACTCTCCACGTTTCCCTGGATCCCCCTTCAGCTGTTCTGACTCCTGGCCCAGGTGTCTGTGTCTGGCCCCATGACCAAAGGCAGCCACCCACACCACACCACCAAGGGCAGAGGAACGAGAACCGGCACTGGTATTAATCTTCTCTGTGGGGCTCCAGCTCTCGCTTGTGGTTCCACCTTGTCCCGGCTCTTCAATCTTCCCTTCCCGACTGCCTGCCCTCTGAACTCCAAGTTCCAGCATCAGACATGAGGACAGCAGCCTTGCAGAGAGTCCAGTCCCCACAAGTGTGGAAGGTAAAGTCATACATATGAATGTGTATGTGCATGTCTGTGTATATTCTGTGTATATATACACACACATATGCATATGTACACACATACGCACACACACACACATTCAAGTGCTTCTACTGCTCTGATTGAACCCTGGCTAATACTTCCTGGATGGGTTAATCCTGGGATAGTTTCTCATCGGGATCTCTCTTTCCCTGTCTTTTGCTGTCTAAAGGCATTCATCATTAACACTTTCACTTGCTTTTCTTACATTTATTGATAGCAACTCAGTGGCTGGAAGCCATGGCCAAAGTCATCTATAACAAATACAATGCTGATAAATAAAAATATTCAGTGGTAGCTTATAGTTACTACATGTTTACATAGTAAATCTTATTCTAGAAGCTTTTCATACATTATTTTATTGAATCATTAAAACCCTATGGAAGCAGAGATTTTTTTAATACTTATACGTGAAGAAATTGAGGCTCAGGGAAGCTGAGTAACTCACCTCGGATCATAAATACTAGACTATGTGATGCAAATACTAAGTGCTTAACCTCTGTACATTGCCTCCCACTACAAGTGATCCAGCCAGAGCACAAGTCTGGAGCTAAATGCACATTTATATAAAATTTTACCCCATCTTCTTCCAGAAATATTAAAGTATTTTCAAAGGAAAACATAATGGAGGTAGGATAATTAGGGATAAAAACAGAACAGAAAAACTTTAGAAAAGAAGATGATACCAAGCACCTGCAAGTAGTTGAATTTAGGTCTGTACAGTAGATTACACTCATCAGCATAAATTTCTATGCAAAACCTTTCCCCAAAAATAGGCAACCAAAGAATGAATCCATTTTAAGGCATATTGTCATGTTTTCTTTTAGATCTTGCATACAATTTATTCTCATAGGTACCAGAAAAACAAATGAGGCATAAAAAGAGCAGTAGGTTTGTTGAATATTTGGGAATTAGAAACGCTGGTATATTGAAAACAAAACAACTGGGGTCTTTCATCATATTGCTGAAAACCATTCTTGGGTCATTAAATTCCTCTTGTCTCTGGTTTCTCAGTTAAATAAATAAATGAAGGAGAATTACTAATTAGGCTTATAATGTCACCATAAGGAAAATTAGGTTCTAAGAAATGGGTTTCCTACGTCCAGAATTTTAAGACCATTATTTCCCAGCTATGGTCTAGCAACTATTTACAACCCTATCCACTGCTGGCTTGAGACAAGAAAATAAATAAATAAATGTAATGAAATCATTTTGGTGGATGAATGTAGAAAAGCCCTATCCATCCATGGGTTTATCATACACTCATTCATTTAACATGCATTTATTGATCACCTATTCCATGCCAGGCACTGTCCTAGGTGCTGGGGTTGCAGCAATAAACAAAACAGATAAAAAAAAATCTGCACCTCCATGGAGCTCACACTCTGGTTATGCTATTTCTGCATTTGCAAAGACCTCTTTGCTGTAGGCATGATTCTAATGCTCCTTAATGAACAAAGGCAATGTTTCAATAACAGTAATGTGCATACAGTGCTTTACAGTTTATGCAAAACACTGTCATGTAACCATCGTATTTATTTCTCAAAAGAACCTTAGGGAGTTTGAGAGAAATGTGACAGACCATTTAAATAAGGAACCAAATAATATCGTGTTAGCAAAAGAAACATGAACAAAGGGCATGCATAGCTATTTCTTCATAAGGAAAGAAACTCAATGACTAATATATGTGAAAAAGTGTTCAACTTCCTTAGTGCTCAAATATATGCAATTTATAGCTGAAAGGTAACAATTTTTACCTGCAAACATAGTAAAAATAAAGGGAAAAAAAGATTATGCTGTATCAAAAGATTGTACCCTTTGATACAGTAATTCTGCTTTTAGTAATCCATCCAATGGAAATAATCAGAAGTTTGGTTTTAAAATAGCCAAAAAAATTTTAAATTGTATGTTATCCATTACTATGAAACCTAGATAAAGGGCCTAACATAAATAAATTATATAGAGAGTCTTCACTTGAGGCCACTGGTCATGCTGTTGGGCAGAGTGCCTTAGAATCAAAGGATTCTAACATATATACTTGGATCATCCAAAAATGTTTAATGTCCCTGTGCATCAGAATGTCTAGGGGGCATTCTTAGTAGAATTGTGCCTTAGTAAATTGTGCCTCACCAACACACCAATTACAAACTAAATGTTCAGAAGAGGTTATTATGTATAAACAGGGGTGAAACTATGATTGACAAAATAAACTGGAATTTGGGACTATTATTGATTTTTCTAAGGTGTTTTTTTCATTATATTAATAGAATCCTACATTATAAAAGATATCTCCCCACTAGTTTGTAAATCTCTAATGTTTTAGCATTTTATACATGATACTGATATGAACATTTCTTAAAGTTTTACTGTATGCCATATTGAAGGTATTATCTCCTCTTAACAACCCCTAGCGCTTGGCATAATTATTTTCACATCTACATTTTATGGAGGAGGAAACTGCGCCTCAGTGAGGGGAGGAACTTGCCCATGGTCATGCAGCCAGTATTGGCACAGCTGGGATTCGAGTGCACTTGCCTACTTTGGCTCTAAATGCCGTGCTCCTTAACCCTGGGCCACATAACCTAATATTTTAACTTATAGTAATTTGAGTTATTTGGAGTATTTATCTGTCCAATTAGATCCCAAGTTCCTTTAGGGTAAGAAATTCTTCACTCAACTTTGAGTACAATGTATTGTACCCAGCTGGCACTCAATAAATGCTTGGATCATAAATGAACAAAGCTGCACTGTTCTGGAGTCACTTCTGACTCCTTTCCCTCACTCCCTTTCCAATCTTTCACCAAGTTGTTGGGGAAGATTTTTCCTCCTGGGAAAAATCTCTTAAATCAATTTCTTTTTAAAAATTTTTTTTTTAATTTTCAGTGCCCTCTCATGTCTCGTTTGAATTCTTATCCTCTCAAGCCAGACTCTACAACAGCCTCCTGACCATTCTTCCTGACTCCAATTCATCCTACACACTCACCACCCTAAAATTCTATTTAATCACATTTCCCAAACAATGGACACAGACGCAAGAGTGAAACTCCAGGCCCCTGGGTGACCCAGTGTGGGCAGAACTCCTACCATCACCTTTGACCAAAAGCATCCTCCTAGGGTGACGAATAGTTACAGTTTACACTGAGAGGGAGGGAGTTTCCAAGGACGTGAGATTTTCAGCGCTGACACTGGGAAAGTCCTGGGCAAACCAGGCTGAGTTGGTTACGCTGCATCTTCCTCCCAGCCTCCAAGTCCTTTTCTCTGTACCTCCTTTACTCTGCAAATAACACCATTTTCTACTTGTGCCATGTAAGACTGGGAAGCACAGGTCTAGATAAACTCAAACGCTTACTCAAAGACATGCGATAGCTCATGCCACGTCACAGAAGCTACTTAATCTAACAGTCAAAGCACTTGGCAGCCTGGCCAGGCTCAATCTCACCTTCAGCTTTCTGCCATCCTGACCTCTCTGGGCTCCTTATTGCCCTTGACTGTATCTTAGCCATCTCCCTCATTTGCTCCCAACTTCTCCACCTGGATAGACTTATTGCCCCCGTCTGCCTATCCAGAGCCATCTCCAAGGATTCTGTTAGTTCAAAGCCCTTTCCCAAGCCCAAGCCAGTCTTCTGTGATGTCTTTACTGATGAGAACTCTGGACAACTATGTGGGCCACTCATTTCTCAGAGGCAAGCACATGAGCCCTTCCCCACCTCTTGTACTGATGTGTTGAGCCTGTTATTTTTCTTTTCCAAAAGTCATTTATCCTTTCCCATGTTTATATCTTGTCTGTCCTACCAAAATGCAGCCTCTTTGGTGACAGGTATTATACCTTATATTTATGTCTCCCACAGTACTCAGCAATTTCTTACACATGGTGAACACACAATCAATACATGTTTTCAGACAATGGATTGATACTGTCTTTCCCGCCCCCCCACCATGTAAGGAATTCAGCAAGACTTCCACACAGATAAATGCTCCTTTCTTTTCTTGCAGGTAAATTGCCTTCTTTTACCCTGCCTCCAGAATTTTAGCTTTCCTTAAATGCTTGGTAGGAGGATGGAGCAAAGTATGAACATTTCTCTCTCCTGGTGAGAAGAAAAGGGCAGAATGATGGGGAAGGATGGTGGTAGAGGGCTGACAGGAAGAAAACATCGCAAAAATATAACGAATTCACCTTTAAGAAATTTTGGAGAGGCAGAGAGCATTGCAAGTATAGAAAAAGATACAGAGAAAAAGTTGAGAGAAACGGGCTTCATAGGAAGGGAAAAAATAAAGCAAAACTAGAAGATGGGCAGAGAAATATGCAAAAAGCCCTAGCATGAATGCCAAGTTCTGCCTCGAGAGGGACAGCCTGTTTGACCCCCTCCAGAAGGCACTCTCCGTGGGCTGTGGGCAGATGGCAGGCCTTGTGTGCATGTCTGGGGAGCCCTTCACTGTCCAGACAGCAGTAGCCCCAGTTACAGGCCTGAAGGCAGGCACAGTGAACCAATGGAAAATTTCCTTCAGGCAACATAATCTCAGCATAAAAAACAATATTGATCGTTTGCCTTCCAGCCAAAGAGAAATCAAGTTAGACAAAGGAGATTAGGCAATAGGTTTAATACGACGCCAGTTGCAGCTGCAAAATAAACCTCATGTGCTCTGACTCTCCTTCCCAAGTGCGCTCTGCTTTGCACCGGCCACTCCTTGGGAGGGCGCCCAGTAGGTGTTCTGCGGGCACGTGAAATCTTTTAAACTAAAAAGTCAACTGGGCTGGCGCGGTGGCTCACACCTGTAATCCTAGCACTCTGGGAAGCTGAGGAGAGAGGATCACTTGAACTTAGGAGTTCAAGACCAGCCTGAGCAAAAGCAAGACCCCATCTCTACTAAAAATAGAAAAAATTAGCTGGGTGTGGTGGCTCGTGCCTGTAGACTCAGCTACTCGGGAGGCTGAAGCAGGAGGATCACTTGAGCCCAGGAGTTTGAGGTTGCAGTGAGCTAGGCTGATGCCAGGGCACTCGCCCGGACAACAGAGTGAGACTTTGTCTCAAAAAAAAAAAAAACCCAAAAAACTGTCAACTGCCCTCTGATGTCCAAAGAAGCCCTACCGCCAGCAGGATGTGCCCGGAACTGAGTCCAGAAGCACTGGCAAGGGATCCATGCCATGCACTGGTCAAATGCACACTTGTAACCAAGGACAGAGCATGCAATCTGTTGTTCTGGAACACAACGAGGAAGCACTGACCTTGGATTCTGGGATCTCAGCTTATATGTGATGGGAAGATTAATACACAGCATTAGCTGCATTATTCTTTGTGCCTTTTGTTTATAGTAAATACTACTTTTTAAACAATTATGGACATTGTAAGTATTATCTGCTCAAGTAGACTTAAAAGTGTAATACGGAAAAGCAACCATTTACTATAATCCTAGTCATCTTGACATAAGTATCAAAGAATACCTGATATGTTTTTAAATTACTAACTGAATTAATGGGATAAGATATTAAAAGCTTACACAACTGCTTACATTTCACTACTTTTGACCTACAAAAACAGTGATTTGATAAGGTTTGTTTTGATAAGATCCTAGTAAAATGTAGTAAGGGAAATGCAAATTTCTGCGGAAACATGTCCAGTTCTGGGACTCACATACTCGTAGGACATGGACAAGTGTGTGTAAGAGAAGAGTGAGCGGAAGAGTGGTCGGGCCTTTGGGTTTCTGCTAATCATGGATCTAAGGACACATTGAGGCATTTGGAAATGCTTATCTGGTGATGGGAAGGCTTTCTGGGGCCAATAACTTTATTCAAATGTTTGAATGAATGAATAAATCAATGAATGAACCACCATATGAGAGCGTAGATATATTGTGCATAGTTCCAGAGGCCAAACACGTTAGGAGTTAGAAGGAGGTAATTTTTAATGCAAGCAAGGGAAGAATGTCCTAACCGTTATAAGCCATCCCAGAAAGAACTGGACCATTTGGTTGGGTAGTAAGTTCCCTAAAACTAGCAATAATCAACCAAGGATATAGAGAACTCTGTTTGGGGGAGTTAATTGGACTTTATGAGTTCAAAAGTCTTGTCTAACTCTAAACCAAAGTTTCTCAAACTTGAGTGTGTACCAAAAACCTCCTGGGGAGCTTGTTAAAACATAGATTGCTGGGCCCCACCCCTAGAGTTTCTGAGGCACCAGGTAAGGTAGGGGGTGGAGAGGCTGAGAGTGTGCATTTCTAACAAATTCCCAGATGATGTTGATGTTACTGTTCCAGGAACCATACTTTGAGAACCTCTGTCTTAAAAAAAAAAAAAAAGGTAAATTAGCTTAAGTTTTTTGGTGTTTTGGTCAGCCCATTAAAAAACACTGCCTTTCCCTGCAGTACTCACTGCCTCCAAATACACTTCCTTTGTGATCTTCTTCTAAAGGGAGGGGCATATTTTAATGATGATTTCTCCAAAGAAAGGCCTTTGTAGGAAGCCATGGCTTTTTGCTGTACACGAGGACCCTGGGATTCTTTTCAGGTACTGATATTAAATTTCCTTTGAACCATTTTCACTCTGTGTTCTGTTTCCTCCACAACCGTGTATTTAAGATAACTGGCCAGAATCAGGGATGAGTCCGAGACCAAGACACAGAGTTGTTTGACCCACAAAAGGATTCAACCTGGCTTAAGCCCCATTAATGAACAGGCCTGCTGGTGCTAACTAGCCACCAACTCTGGACTGTATTTTTGTCAAGCTTTGGGAAAGAAGACAGAAGCGCTGAAAATTCTTTTCTTTTTTTAACTCAAAGGGAAAAAAATGTACAATGTGGATCTTGAACCAGTTTCAAGAGTAGATAGACAAAGATCATACAAAATTTAAATCCCACATTTGTTCATTGGCCCAAAACTATTAGTATCTGGTTTTTTCACTCCACAAATGATTAGTGAGCTTCTATATGTACCTGGATCTGGTCTGCAATCTAGTTGTAAATAAGACAGGCAAATACCAAAGACAGAAAAACATCCGTGTCAGGTAGGAAGAAAAATGCAGCAGGTGCTTAGTTAGGAAAGCCTGTGCCTTTCACCCCACCTCCCTTGCTGCTTATTTTTTGCCCGGTCCTAATGCTGAAAATAAACTGTGCTTATTCCGGCAAAGGCAAATGATCAATGATAGAATAAGTTACTGCAATTCATTTCTACACTGCTCTTCCTTTATAATTTGGAAAAAAATATATAGCTATTAGTGGTAAAGTCCCTTGAAATCATTTCTAGTTCATTTGAAAGGTTCAGTTGCATAAGAACGTGTTTAAATAAACAACTTGGAATAAATAGTGGTTAAAATTTTACCCATGTGTAATCAGCAAAGCCAGCTTTTTTCATGCGTAATCCAAACTTTTTTTAAAAAAAGCCAATGTCTTCTGAAGGTCACAAAGGTGATTAGGTGGTTTGTTCAGACAGTTTCATTGCAGATAATTTTTCAAAGGTGTCAGCTCTGGGGGCATTTAAGAATTCTGATTTAATAAGGCTATCTTAGCCAAAGAATCCATGCAAGCTTCTCATTTTAGTCATTCTTAGTGAAAATTGGTGGTATACAAGAAACATGGGAGATAGAGTTTTTATGTGAAATACAATTCTAGGATCTTTTGGTCTGGTCTGAATTGAGTCATTCTACAAGGACTTCTGAATCACAGCTATAGCTAATAATAGCTCCCACTCATTCCACAAATTGACCACCTACTGTGACTAACTGACCACCTACTATATGCCAAGTCCTACTGAACACTAATCATGTCCCAAGCAGCTTACATACAGTATCTTAAACACTCACAACAATGCTAGAAAATGAATATTATCATTATGCCCATTTTACAAATAAAGAAATTGAAATTCAGAAAAATTAAGTAAGATTTCCAAGGTCACACCCAGCTTGTAAGTGGCAGAGTAGGAATTTAACCCCAAACTCTTTCTCTTTACACTACAGCATTGCTCCTCCAATAGCCCAGATGACAGGTTGGATTTTGTGGGTTAGCAAAAAGCTCTTTTTCCTCAAGATAGTTTGATATCGTATGCCAGAAAATTGACATAATTACTATGTGTGTGTGTGTGTGGGGGGGGGGGGTAACAACTACGTGAAGGATACCTCTGGAACAGCAAAAAGCACAACCTGGACCCCCCGAGCAGTGGCCCTGACACCATGCTGCCTTTGTGAACCTATGCAAGACAACACAATGAAAAATCATGGCCTGAATTGGCTTTATTTCCACACATGCACCTGGGACAAGGCCGACATCTCCTGCCCTCTCCTCCCACACAAAGTGCACTGGGATGGTTGTGGGTAAAGGGACTCGGGGAGGAGTTAGTGAGAAACACTCATAGAAACAGGCAGGAAAAGCAGTGTTCAGGCTGACCGACTCTTGCGAGCAGGATCACCGGCTGCCATGCTGATGTGCACGTGTGTGTGCACGTGTGTGGGTGTGTGTGTGCATGCTTATTTTAGGAGGAGGAGGATTACCAATTACCATGCACAATTAGTCGGATGATACACAATGTGCAACTTCAAGGGAAAATGCCCAGTAGCTTCTGTGAAAGTCACTGATGATGTAGCCATACAAATAAGCCACAATCATCTCCCTTTGCCAAAGGGCACCTTACTCCTCCTTTCTTCTTTCGCCCCACACCCTACAGTCCCCACAACCCAAGATGACAGTCATTCTTCCCCTGCTTTATTTCACACACAAGGCCCCCTCTAGAATCCAGAGGGACACATTCATAAGCTGCAAGCCATTATTCTTCACTGAATATAAAGTTAAATTCATTTATCTCTATCTTCGATGAGAAAGGGAAGGAAATTAAGCAGGAAAGATGGCACAATGCCTTCAAGAATGGTGTATTCAAGGTCAAAGCCTACTATAATTGAGTTAAAAAATAATAAACTAAAATAACTGTGAGCAAAATATGCTTGCTCTGCAGAAACAGTCCAGCCAGAAGTCTTCATTAAATGTTCCAGTGCACACAATGTGTTAGCTGTGTGTTTGTGTGCCTGAGATTCTGCGAGATATCCTGTAGCTCATAAATACTGAAAAGGGACAGTTACCATAGTAACTAAGTGCTATTTAATGAATACCAAAGAACTGAAGCTCAGAGGATAGTCTTAAATTGCCAGAACATGAGTTACTGCTGCTGCTAGGGGCTTGCAAGTAACTTACATGCCATTCTCTCTAATAAGATTTTTAAAAAGTTAGCCAATTTGGCTGATTTGTATCTTGATCACATGACACCACAAGATTCCATCTCGATACCACATGAAAAGTATGCTCCCGATTTCTTCCCCTGCCTCTAAGTACCAAGATATTCTACAGAAATGGGTCAAACATTTAGATAGGGAATATGTCTATAAATCTGAAGCTTTGACCCATGTAGTGAAGTGTTAGGACACACACCTCTGTCACAAGCAATAGACACTGGCTCAATGAGCCGTCAAGCTGAATACAGTGGGCTCTTTTACGTCCAAAAAAGGTGAATGTTCCCTTTGCACTAAATGCACTTTGTTTTTTATTGTGCAATGACACAGAAAAGCTACTGCAGTTGATTTTTGCAGGGACTTTTCACAGGCTAGCAACGTCTTAGGTAATCTTTCATCAGGATGGCCATACCTCCCTGCAGACGCCCACTCCCCATCCATCAGCACATGTCCAATTCCTCAACCTGGAATCATCTGGCTTTTTGCAGGTTTAAAAGAACAAAAACAAGCATGTCTGCCCTGCTTTCCTTCCTATTGGTCTCCCTCGGTAACTTCAGTGCAGTCCATTTTTAAGGTTACAGCCGTGTGGCAAGCGTACTTCTATATGCCATTAATAAGTAACAAAAATTTTAAAAAATGAAAACGTCTCTGTACGATGAAGACAAAAATCGTTAGCAAATGCTTCCATTCTCCAGAGGCTGGTTTGTTCTTACATAACCAGCAGCTCGAAGGCCTGGTAGGAGCCGACTGAGCTCAGTGTGGGCCGTGGGCGCCCCCTTCAGCATCCGGGGTGCAATGTGTGTTGTTTGCATTTGAGATACTAATCAGTCATGAGGACTATTATTTTTGCTAAAACCGGTTCAGGAAATTTCACAGGAAAGCTCTGGCCAGCATCTAATGGCGTGTCCAGACAGAAAGGCTGTACACCACCAGCCTGCAGCTGATATTAAAATCAGGTAAATAAAATAAAAGGGAAGAATTTCTTGCAAGAAAAAAAAAACTCCATAGATATATCCATTTGTTCACTTGATGAAGTAATGCTTTTCCACAAGGTGAGCTCTATTTAGAATAGCCTCTGTCTGCCATAGACAAAATTAAAACTGGAGACAGCCCGTGACCTCCTCCCTTTCCCGTTCCCTTCTGCAGCCCGAACCTGTCCTCTCTCTCATGCAATTTCCGGCCTTACCCGCCTCTTCCCAGATCTACCTATCAAGGCCTCGGTTTATCTCACTGCCATGTTTAGTCTTGACTTTAGGGCCAGACACTTCCTTTACTCCCCTCTCACGTGTAATTTTGTCTGCTCTAACACAAGAATGATCTTTCTGCTTTGAAATTCTGTGGCAACTGGTTTCTGCCACTTGTGTGATATTCTTAACACATCCCTTCTTAGACTGGGACTATTTGGACATCACCAGTCCACTCCCGACTGTGCTAAGGGCAGGGCCTGGCTCCCGCACAAGCGTGGCCCTCAGCGTCTGGCTCGCCCAGGTGCTTCTGTGCGGAGTGAGATCGTGAATGAAGGAGCACGCGAAGGCAGCTCTCTACTAGCTTCATTTCTTCTCTTGAAGAACTCTCCTTAACAAACAAATTGCTCCCAAACTCAAAAATGAAGGGGACGCTTCAAATAAGACCAGTGAAGCAGTTCTTCCTCCTCTCCTTGGGAAATCCTTTCTACTTATATTCGTCCTGATCTATTCACGCTTTCAATAGTCATTTACTGATCATGTGCAGTAAAAAGCACAAAGTGGGGAAATGCTCCTACTTTTCCTCTCACCATAGCTGGCGCTAAATAAAATCCTCCTAATTTTCCTTTGTGCCATTTCTCAGTCACGCCAATCTTCCCTGCAGTGTGGAAGGCTGCATCCTTCCCACTCCCCTGTTCAACATTTATTGTGCTTCTACTCTGTGCTGAACTGGGCCACGGCTACGTCATACAGAATCAACGAATACAAAAGACCAGAGCATAACTCCCTACTCCCTAGGTATGGGCTGCACATACTGACTTCCTTCCAAAAAGTACTACATGGAAAGGGGGGCAGACATTGTATGGTGGAGAAAACTGGCAAAACGGCCTCGGTCCGCTGACCCAGGCCGACATCAGTAGTGGTAAGTCACATCGACAGCATAGACCTTTTGAGTGATGTGACGAAAATGGTACTTTTACTTCTGAGATCTTCCTCCCCAAAACACATAACCGGAGGCTACTAACGAGAAAAGCATCCCCCAAAAAATCACAGGAGAGGGACATTCTACAAAATGCTCGATCAGTATTCCTCAAAAACTGTCAAAGTCATCAAAAACAAAGTCAGAGAAATTGTCACAGATCAGAGGAGCCTAAGGGGACATGACAACTAAATGTAACGTGGGTCCTAGATGGAATCCTGGAATGGAAAAAGAACATCAGGTAAAAACTAAGGAAATCTGAAAAAGTATGGACTCTAGTTAATAATAACATACCAATACTGGTTCATTAATTGTGACAATGTACCATACTAATGTAGAATAATAATAGCGGCAACTGACTGGGGGGAATATGAGAAGTCTCTGTACTATCTTTGCAACTTTTCTGTAAATCTAAAATGCTCTAAGATAAAACATTTCTTTTAAAAAGTGCAACTAGACCTCAAGCATATTAATGAGGGAGAAAGTAAATAAAGATTGTGGCACAGGACCGTAAGCAGGTGTGCTGCATCCAGTAGGTGCAAGGTGAGCAGAGGCGGGCTGTGACAGTGTGGGGTCATGTCTGAGGACAGTGGAAAGCTATGGACGATGCATGGACGGTTAGAAGAGGCTAAAAATACTGTCGCGCATCAGAGAGGTCCTCGTTGAGGTCATCGGCATAAATTTTGGTTGGGAACAGCCAGCCCAGATGAGCAACTTTCTCCTAACAGCCAGGCCAGGAATAGAGAAAGCTGGTGCTGTGGTCGACCCAGATAAAGACTCGGCACACAGTTTCTGCAACGCTCTCTCTCTTTCAATGAGAAGCCCCATAAACACGCTTTCTCTTTGTTCCTCTATTCTTCCGGACTCATTATTCTATGAAGCCTCCTCTTCAACAGCCCCATCTCCTTTTCCCCCCATTCTGCAATCTTCACATTAAAAAAGATAAATAATGACGGTGCAAAATATTCTGATGGCGGCTTAGAGAAAAATTTTAAATTAAAGGATTAAAGAGGCAAGATACAGAATAAGCCGAATACGTTAAAGAAACCCAAGGGAGGCTAGATCAATTCAATATATCCTGAAAATATTTCTCCATTTGTCAAAAGGACAGTAAAACAAGAAAAGAAAAACAAAAAGGTCTCCAATTTTTTTAGAAGAATCTGACAGTCGGAGAACTAGAACCCTGTGGTTCATCGGCCTCGCTGGTCACCACAGGCAAAATAGCTGAGAACATCTAAACGTGAAAATGTACTGCAAAGAATGATGCCAGTCAAATACGTAAATATAAAATAACCATAATAATACACATCTTGTCTTTGTGTAACACGTTCTCAGTTGGCAAAGCATTTTCCCATGTATTATCTCATGTGATTCTAACAGAAACCTGGTGAGGTAGGCGTAACAGTTATTAATAATCTCATTTGACACATGAGAGAGTGGATTTGCAGACACTTTAAATGGCCTTTGAAGGGGCTGGGATCAGAACCTGTACATGAGGCTCTGGGGTGTGTGCTGGTTTTCACTACGCTTAGCACCTACGTGTACACAATAAGCACACGTAGATAAAGAAGACTTAATAGTAATAATTAAGTGCCAAATCTGTGTCTTTACTCCCGAAAGACATACTTACAAAAATGTAAATATTTAATTTCTATTATCATTATTGCATAAAGTGAAGGACAGATATTACATAAGAAATATTAAAGAACTGATGAGAGAAAGAAATACAAAGAAACTTACAAGCAAAACATACAAGCTTTATAGTTTGACCTTAAGTTAGTTACTCTTAGGCTAGAAATGAGGGAAATTAAGCAGGTAATATATATAGATCTTAAAAAAAAACACATCTGGATCATTATGTGCTATTCTGAAACAACTGAATAGGAAAGGAAGGACAAAACAATGTTATAGAAATCAGTAGCTAAAACTTGTGAGAAAGTAGTCTAAATTTATATAGTCTAAAAACATGACTCAAGGAGGCATAATCGCAGCCTATAAATAGCCTCCAAGCAGCCATATATGGTAAATAAAGTAAGTGAATTATGCACAACCTTAGGCTCAGGTCATTTCTCTTTGTCCGGTTGTCGAAGGAAGACAATGATTTACACCTGAGCTGGTGTTGTTCTTAGAAATTCTGATGAGGTCTCTTGAGGCTGGGCCCTGCTGGAGCTACTCAGATGCGGAGTTATAAAGAAGAACTGCAGGGAATGGCCTCCCAGCCATTCCCCCTTTTGATAAGGAATAACACAGAATGGAATCAAACCCAAAAAAGCTTTCAGTTACTGGCCCACCTGATTGGAAGAAAAAATGGAACATGAACAATTAAGTAGATTACAAAGTGCTCTGCTTTGATCTAAGGGGGTAGCGTGGTATTGGATCTCACAAAAAACGTACAAGTTTATAAAGTCAAAGTCATTGGGTCAGGGTTCTCATATCAAATCTGTCACTTACACTGTTGTGCAGTTATTATTTTCTCATTGCCATAAGATGATCATATCTGTCTTACCTGGGAAATCACATTTTAGATACCAAAGCATTTTTATAACCTGCTGAGAGCTGTGCAAGTGCAAATTAGTACTAATTATTGACATTACTGCGACTCTCCGAGATGGTATACTTCAAAAACATCATTTTTCACAAATATTTCTTTCACATGATAGTTTTCTCCCTTTTGCAAATTTCTAGGTTTTCTGATTAAATTTTGTGATTTCCTTAAGCTATAATTATTTCAGAAGACTGACCTGGTCCCAGCCCTTGGAGCAGCCTAAATTGTTTGAATTACAGCCAAGATGACCCTGGACAGGCTCCTGCTGGGTATACAACAGCCCTTGGTTGAGTGATATTTAAAATATCGGGAGTTCTCTAAACACAGCATGCTCAATTCAGCCACAGATCAGTCCAAATCCAAGCAATTTTTTTTATTGCCTTCCCAAGCACAATTTTTCTAGCTAGCAGAGAAGCTGCCACATTTGCTTTTACTTGTCTTCATTTCTTATGCAGGGAGAGGGACCTAGATCATTTGACAACCAGATATTTAGTCCTTAAATGGGTGATAGCTCCTTGTTGACACAATAACAAAGACCCTGAGTTGTGCCTAGTTGGTATCTTAGGACATTTGTGTATATCAGATGTTTATACCACCTTCACTGCATCACATGGATGGGAACCAGCGATGAGGGGATACGCCGAAGTGTGTCACTAAAGGCTACTTGCCATGGCCACTGCCTGCCAAGCATGTGAACCAGTCCCTGGGTGAGGAAAAGCACAAAAAAACAGGTATTTTCTGAGGGAATATCTGGGGCTTGTTTCTAGGCTCACAGTGATGGTAACTTAGTGCTTCGAATGGTCATCTTTTGACCAACGGTCGCCCAGGAGCACTTCAAGCTGGGCCTTTGTGATAATATCACCCTCCAACTACAGACTTTTGCTGATTACAATAAAAAACCTAATAGCCTTTGAATACATGCCTGTACAATGAAGGCAGAGGGCCTACTGTATTCCTGTTTACACATGCACATGCACACACACACAAAATGTTAAAGTATGTAATGGGATTGTCTCCATTACAACTACAAAGTTTATGAAAAGCACAAATTAGGATACAGGTGTCGTCTGTGCTAACATCCTGCAAGGAAAAATTAACAGAGCTCCAGCCCTTATTGAATGCTTTCCTGAGTTGGTGGAATTTGCCAGATCTGCAATATTAACATAGAATTATGGAAATTGGAAACAAAAAGCTAGAGTCTATTGGGAATGATAGGCTAGAGATGAACTCAACTGGAAAATTTGGCTAACTAAAAGTGACATCCTTTGTGCTGGAATTTTTCTCTCTGAAAGCTTCAAAAAGGCTATAATTATTTTGAGTTTTCAATTCAACTCTTTTCAAACTAAGCCTTTTATTTTCTTCCTTGCTCTGTACCTTTCCTCCATGTGAACTTGGGCGTTTGCCAGGCACTGAAATGGTAAATTCACATTGGTTTTATATACATATCCATTTCCAGAGAAGAATGCCAAGAAAAACAAAGGAACATTTGCACATCAAAACCTTTATCTTGTGTATAGGCTCAAAATACCTGAGCACAGCTAAATAAATCATCTAATAAGAAATGGCTGATTATTGCCAAAGCATAATTACTTTGCAAGTTAGTGCTTTTTCTCCATGGTGAAGCCAAGGAATACTAGAACTTAGACTTACCTTGTGGCTTTTGGGTCCCAAATAACAATGTCGGCATCTGATCCTACAGCTATTCTTCCTTTTCTTGGATAGAGATTAAAGATTTTGGCTGCATTTGTGCTGGTAACTGCCACAAATCGGTTTTCATCCATTTTACCACAATGCTATAAAACAATTCAAAGAAAAAAATGCATTTGTTCTAATGATCAAATACTAAAAAATATGCTATTGATAAATGTACAAGGCTTGCATCTCTGAAACCAAACAGAACTGCACCTAATTTCTAATATTCAGAGGCCAACATCTGAGGATGCTGATAAATATTAAACAATCATGGCTGGGCATGGTGGCTCATAGCAGTAATCCTAGCACTCTGGGAGCCTGAGGTGGGAGGATAGCTTGAAGTCAGGAGTTCAAGACCAGCCTGAGCAAGAGCAAGACCCTGTGTCTACTAAAAATAGAAAATATTAGCTGGGCAACTAAAAATAGAAAAAATTATCCAGGCATGTGGTATGCGCCTGTAATCCCAACTACTTGGGAGGCTAAGGCAAGAGGGTCACTGGAGCCCAGGAGTTTGAGGTTGCTGTGAGCTAGGCTGACACCACAGCACTCTAGCGTGGGCAACAGAATGAGACTCTGTCTCAAAAAAAAAAAAAAAAAAAGTATTAAACAATCAGAATGATAATGATGGAGATAATGCGGTTACATATGGAAGCCTGAAGACAACTTTTCGAAAACATATCAACTTAACAAACAACCCCATTAATTTTTCCCATTCTTTCTAGAATCACATAAGATTGTTACAGAAGACAGCTAAGTGTTAGCAATGGTATTTTCAATTCTCATTTAAAGTTTACCACCACCACCTTTGACATTTATGACCTGGGTTATTTATTGCAGACCTAAGATTTATGAGATAATTATGTAGACATTAGATAGAATATTAAAGTGTTAAAATAAGATAGGTAACAATACTTTTAAACCAGGTGGCAATGCTTTTAGAAAGATAAAAAAGTCAACTCAATATGTTCAATTTTATGCAATTGAAATTTACATGAGCCAACACTTGTGGATAGCCTATTGTAAGAGATTTTAATAAGGACAGAACTCAGAGGGATATGGCGTCTCCAAAATTTTTTAAAAATGTTGCGTGTTGATGGTTTATCCTTATGTACATTAACATGGTAAGAAGATCCTTAAGGCTTATTTAATTATCAAAGGGTCCCTGCCTCAAAAATGATTAAGAATCATGTTCAGAAAGTAATATTCCTGTAAGTAAACTATCTTAATGTTTCATAAAATAATGCAGTTTTCCTATGTTATAAAGAAATATTCAATCACTTTAAAGCCATTTATTTACCTGGGAACTATAGTAGGTTATGGAAATCTGCTGGAAAGAAGACACTCATAGCATAAGTTCAAGAGGAAGGTTGGACTGTTACCAAGAAAAGCTAAGCAAAGAGAAAGAAAAGAGAAGTCATCTGGGATGGTTAGAGTTAGGGTGGAGGCAGAGGGGGTGAGGAGGGTGATTAGCAGAAGATGGGACTCTGGAGATCTTTTGAAGACCCTTACATGTAAATTAATTGTTCAGCTATCATCCAATAAGTAATGAAGAAAATTAAAGGAGTTTTGAGAGGAAAGTAGTATGAACAGAACTTCATTTTTGAATGGTAACTCTGGTACTAGAGTATAGAATAGATCATAGCAAAAGAGACCCTGAAGGCAAGGACACCAGCTGTGAGACTACTGCAAGGGTCCAAACAAAATATGGGCCTCCAAATAGAATGGGAGCCATGCAGAAGGAAATAGGAGACATTTTGGAAATAAGATTGACAAGACTTGGTGAACAATTAATTGAGTTAGAAGTGGGTGGTATGTGTAGGGGAAAAGAAATCAAAGAGGATTCTGAAGTGTGAGACATGATTATGATGCCATTTGAGGGAGGGTTCCTAAGGGATGGGTGAGAAGTGCATGGCAGTGGGGCCCTCAGGCCTAACCAGGCTGATATTTACAGCTACGCGTGTCAACTGGCTGAACATAGACATTCAGTCATTTGACTCTTCTCTGTCCTCAAGGACAAATTTTTTAATCACAGGAATTTTTTAAATCTTTTTCTCTAGACTTTGAATTATTATTTATGTGACTTCACACAGCAATCTTTATAATATGATATCCAAGGGTTCTTTAAAAAGGGACATCAACAAAGATTTCGTGAAAAGGAGGTATGAACATAATAAACATCCTTCATGTATTTTCTATCATTTGAAGACTTTATACCAGTGACACATGAGGCATTAGAAGTCAGAACATGAGAAATTAGGCAGGAGGGTTATAACATTTCAGAGACTTCAAGAATAACCCTCTTTGTACCCAGTCTAAATTCATCCCCTACTGTCTCTGTAAAGTGGTACAATGCATCCTCTAAACAAAGCTATGCAGAGAAGAAAATTATACATTTCAGGGTGGGATGGGGGTGGTGGTGATGGTGTTGCAGTCCCAGGCTCCATCCTAGTCCAAACAATGAAAAAGCTTCTCTGTGAAGGTTTGTGCCACTCTGGTCTCCAAACAGGATCCCGGCTAAAGAACTAGGTGAAACCAGGCTGGATCCTATGAAACCCACCACGCCTTTCTCCCAGATTACTGACATCCGGTCTTCAACACCATTCACCCCATTGGGAATCTTAGTAAAATCATCCTTCCCAAGAGCTTTCTGGCAGGTGTTGAAAGTGCAGTGGTCAGTCCCTGTTGTGGTTAGATCATCACTGTAAAAGAAAAAAAAAGCACAAGAGTGACAGGAGTGAGTAGATAGAATATGTTTGGAGGAAACCACCATAACATTTCCTAATCTCCTGACCCCCTTCTCAACTGAAAGTCAGAAAAATACAATGGAGAAAGAGTAGCTTTTTCATGCATGTATTCCACTCTTCTTCTATCTTAAGCACTTCTACAGACCACGCTTACAAGAAGGATGATGCAGGATCATGGGTTGGAAAACCTGAGTTCCAGACTCAGCTCCATCACTTGCTGGCTCTGTGATTATGAGATTGTCTGAGACTCAGTTTCTTATCTAGAAATTGATAGTTGCACCAACTTGATGAAAATAACGTCAGGATCACTGGCAATAATGTAAGTGAAAAGTCCTTGTGAGCAGAGTACTCCACAAAGATCCCACTATGGCGATCCCTGTGAATGGAGGGCAGGTCGTTCTGTGATGAACAGGGAGTGAAACTAGCTGAGGATGTTGATGTCACCAGGGACAGGAATCCTGCTTTGACTTATGAGTAACCTTGGGGATGTAGAATCATGGAGGAGGAAGGAAGCTGAAAGGAAGAGGTGAGTGAACTCTTGGACAGTCTTCTGTGCAAAACCATTAGCCTGAATCTGGGTATCTGTGAACGGGGAGGGTCTGGATGTCTACGAACGGTGGAATTCTCAAAAAAAGTGATCATACCCTTCCAGAAAATAATGGAGTTACCTACACAACAACTTGGTTTCTGGATTATAAAAGAATAGAAAAAAAATTCAAGAATATTCTGACAAAAATAAGGCATAACGAAGAGCCCTGGCTCTGGGCAACATGAGATGGAAAAAATCAGAAAAGAGTAAAATTTCAGCAAAAATGATCTGATTTCTCTGTGTCCAGGAAAGGCTTTCAAAACATATGATAACACAATTAAGTCAATGTTTTTTTGCTGTCTAGATGAGGGGTGCCCAGGACCTCTCGGGTCAAGTAAAAGAGAATACTGGGTGCTCAATAGAAGGTCCAGATGGTAGGACAGGCTCTCCTGCACCCAAACCTTCTTTTGGCAAAACCTTTCATTATCATTTGCCAAATGATTACTTAGCCAATAGATTCATGAGAAAATCAGGCGTTGAAGGGTCCGGTCGCAGGGGTGGACCCATGACGTAGTGGGCTGCATGGTGCCACTCTTTATTCCAGTAGTGAGTGCCATCTGTGCCAAGACTGGCTGCTATGGGTTCTCCGTAGATCACCTTCCCTGCAAAGTTCAAAGGAAGCATTCAGCACCTTAATTTACTCTTGAAGAGACCATCTGACAAATGCATAAATATTAGTATTTTCTGTCCTAGCTAAGGGTAATGTCTACAGTTTAGCAGAATCTCAAACTATAATTTATTTTTGTGGGCAGGATTTCAAAATCCATGATGAACATAAACATGAATGAGAAATGAATCTCTGTGGTTGTAAGCCATTCCTATTTTAGACGCATTGTTACTGCAGCATAACCCAGCAAAAGCGGGCTGATGCAAGTGCCATTCTAATGGAACCTTCTCCAACACCCTACCAAGTAAATGCTATTATTATCTCCATTCAAATATGAGGATAAAGCTATGGGGTAATAACTTCTCTACAGTTACATTATGTATACTCCACATGGAGGGGAGGGTGTAGGATTTGAACCTGGGCATTTTGACTCCAGTGGTCCTAACTGTTATGCTCTTCTATCCTGATGACAGATAATCAACCTAGGTAATAGGAATTCAACCACAGTACACTTCTGTCACAGTAGATTAATAACCTTTTCACACTCTTTAAAAAACCCTCCTCACAAAACTTATATTAAACAGAAGAACACTCAGATAATAAAATTATAGGCAGAAATGCATATTTTAAAAATCATGCAAATCAGGCCATCAAAAGCACACAATGTTAGAAAAGTTAATAGTGCACAGTGAATTTGAATTTAAAATCAGAAGCCTATCTCTGATTAACGTTTGTCAGAATAATAGATTTGCTGGCATCAACCTAATCATATCCAAGCCATCATGAAGGAGAATGCACAGTAAAGAGATGCTGGCATACCAAATTAGTTCACCGCGGTTAATCAGATGCCAAATTTTAATTAAAATCCTGATCTATAACTAAAATTAACTGATTTCCTTAGAGAGTACTGACAGTGGATGGCCACCAGCTGCCTGGATCATATGAAATTGAAATGTAGCACCCTATTATCTTACAGATCATTTCTCTCCCAAACTAACTATCTTGTGGCTAGCGTAGGAGTTTGGAAATCCTTGAAAGCAAGCTTATTGAACTTCACTTCTTAAGTAACCATGTATCAAACTGTGGTCAATAAGAGTTATCCCCCAGGGATTTAGCCACTGCTAAGATCCTTCTCTTCCAAGATGGATACATACTAGGTGAATTCCATCTCCCTCCTGATTCCCTCCTGGGCCCTATTCTCAGGAAAGAGGAAATACCATTAGCATCTCTTTCTAAACACAGAATAAGCAGTGATCATTTTTAGTGACCTAAGAGGTAACGTACTATCTACTGGAGAGAAAGGAAGACAGACACGATATTTTATTTGCAAGTCCAGAGAGACCTTCCTATTCTAAGAGAACTTCTTACAGATGCTTGGACAATGAAAACCCAGAGACCTGATCTGCAATCACTTTACGAGTTGCCAACTCAGGATTTTCCGTGCTGTTTCATCACAGAGGAAAGATCCTTATCACATGTTCTATTCAATCACTTGGCCCATCAAGGTGATATGGGAATATGGTTCCAAAAGTTCTACAATTTTAATAGCTCTCAGGAAAAATTAAAAGTATCAGCATCTACGGGGAGTCTGCCAGGACTGTTTTGAAACCAGATGACAGGCAATTTCCTCAGAAGGGCTTAGCTCCTTTAAAAAGTGACAGGCCACTTTATTGGTATATACCACAAGCTCTTCGTTATTTGGGGTATTTTCAACTTTCTCCCCATTAAGTGCCTGTAAATATATATTTTAAAAATTCAAATAAAAAAGTAACAATTCCTAACTGCATCTTCTCCCTATTTCACAATGATTTTAAAACATTTTGCAAGGACTAAAAAGAAAGCAAGAAGTAACAAGGGGAAGGGGAAATGGAGGGTCTGGATAATCCGTAAATTGGCTGATCGAACTAGATAATTCAGCATAATTGTGGGTTCTGTTAGATTTGGGCTAAAAATAAAGTAATAATAAAATAGCTAACATACACATAGCACTCTATAGTTTGCAAAACTCTCACATGCAATTTCATTCGATCTTCACGCGACCCTCACACTGGTTTGACAGACAAAGAAACTGACACTCAATGAGACTAACTAAATTTGCCCAAGACATAATAGTTTTAATAGTAAGTGGTAGAGCCAAAATTAGAATCCCAGTATTATAACATCATATCCTTTGCACTATGTTACTAGGAAAAGTGCCATTTTCCAATTCTTGGTAAAGAGCATATATTTCTAAATGTTTAAGTCAACCACAAGCTATTTGTGGATGTGGTTGAGCAATTTTCCAATTTCACTTACTGGTTTCATTTACTGCACTTAGCAGGTTGGCAATGAAAAGTGCTATGTCTGTCCTTAGTCTGATACTCTCCTGATTACATTCAAGACCAGATAGTTTCAACAACTCTTGGGAGATAAATCTTTATCATTAATCTCCTCCCACTGTCTTAGCAAGTTTCACATCAGGTTGTACCTTGTCTACCCACAGATGTTCTCTCTTTCTTTCTCCATCCTTTGGCTCAAAACCAAAAAAGAAAAGACTCTGCCCTTATGATGTAATCTCCCACTTAAAGGAGTGTTGCCCCCTGAGAGATTCGAAAGATTTCTAAATAATGGAGCATGTCAAACCAATCCAAACTCTTCCCTGACCAGAGAGCCCGTTTATTAGATGAAAGTAATAGAGCTGATGTTAATACCTTGTCTGGATCTGCGAACAGCACTTTATTGAGTCATGAGATCTGTTAGAGAAGGTTGAAAAAATGTAGAGAAGCTGCACAGGTGTCCAGGAGCAAAAGCATTGGTTACCAAATAGAAAGGCAAACACGTTTATAGAAATGAATTTTCCTAGCCAAAAGAATGAAGTGACAACTTTCCTGGACTCTATTTTGATTCAGAGTATTATGTTTAAAAAAGGAAGAAAATAGCTGAGAAGGAAAATACCGACAAGCCACATGGTAGAGTGGATCATACAGATTTAGGTTCGAATCCTGGTTTTGCTATTTTTTAGCTGGTTACCTTGTGCAAATGAGTCATTGCTCTTGGTCTGTTTTTCTCATCTACGAAATGGGATTCCAATATCCCTCTAGTGTGGCAATTTGGTGAGGGTCAAATAAATTAATATATATAAAAAAATCTAGCACCTTCCTGGGACCCGGAGTCATTTCATGTTATGGGCTGAATTGTGTCCCCTGTAAAAATTCACATGTTGAAGTTCTAATACCCAGAACCTCAAAATGTAACAGAATTTGGAAATAGGGTCTTTATAGAAGTAGTAAAGTTAAAGTGAGGTCATTAGGGTGAGTACTACTTCAATAAGACTGGGGTCCCTATAGGAAGAGGAAATTTGGGCACAGACATATATACAGAGGGAAGAAAACGCGAAAACACAGGAAGAAGATGGCCATCTACAAGCCAAGGAGAGAGGTCTGGAACACATCCTTTCTCCACAGCCCTCTCAGAAGGAACCAGTCCTCTTGACATATTGATTTCAGACTTCTAAACTCCAGAATGGTGAAAAAATAAATTTCTGTTGTTTAAGCCACCCAGTTTGTGGTACTTTGTTATAGCAGTCCTAGCAAACTAATACTCTTCACAAATGTTGGTTTCCTGATAGCCACACAATTCTATCTTAAAAAAAATTTTAATGGCCAGTTTTCAACTGCTTTGCAATTGGATACAACATAACTCAGCTTGTCTAAATTTAAAGGAAAATGGGGTGTTCAGATGTTCATGTGCAAGAAAGAAAAAAGAAAGCCTGAGACTCAAACTGCCTAGACTCAGCTACACATTCATCCTTTCCACAGTGCTGGTTACGAAGCATCAGTCCATCGCACACGTATGAATGAGATTTCGTTTTACTCCTGTTCAACACTAATGAGCAATGCTTCACGTGACCACCTGGGGAGAGAGAGGCCACTGTGTAGACCTTTCTCCCCATCTTTTAAAACACAAGAGGAATATATGAGGGACAGAGTTTAAATAAAATGGAAAATAGGAAATCCAAAACCTGTCTGTAAGAGAACTTTATATTTTACAACAATATGCTTAGAAAGTAAACTTTCTACTATAAGGAAAACCAAAACCAAACGAAACCAAACCAACAACAATCAAATAAACAAACAAAAAACCAACCACAATGTCACCCACTTCACTGTGGGCTACTTGAGAACTAAAATTTCCTTAATCATCTTTGCAAACCCAATGCCTAGAGCACAGTAGCTAGCATGCCTTTGGTGTCTGATAACTTTGTTGTCTGTGAAAATTATAAAGGAAATATTTTATTGATAAGTTCAAATGAGAATCATATTTTTACTGTACAGACAGGAACGTGGATATGCAACAGAGTTAAACTTTATTAAGACAAGTTAAAATAAGTTTAACTGGAAACTAAACCAAGCCAAACAGTGCACTGAAAATCTCAGTCATAAATGGGAAACAAATTATAATAGATACATATTAAGTAGAGCATCAAGTTAAGTTGCTGTTAAGAAATCACCACCATTCTAAACAAAGTATCAGAAAAGTAGTGAATCTGTGAGCATGCAAGTTCTATGGGAAAGTGTAGTGGTAAAGTGAACAATATATTTTCTGTTAATAAAAGACCATTAATAACTCCATACACCAATACTGTGGAAGAAAAAGAACATGTATAACCAAAGATGCTCAAGCCAAAATGAAAAGTGTTGCTGAAGCCAATGACACACATTGACACATACGCCCTTTGGGCAAAGACTAGACCATGGTGAGTGAAGGAGGCTGGGGCTGGGCAGACTGGAACGTCTGCATGAGACACAATTGGAGCTGGTTTGTCCAGCTTTACACTTGGGTTGTGGGGCAAAGGAGACAAATTCTGCATCTGGAAGAAAAGAGTAATGATTTAGGGACAAAATTCTGGTGCTCTTGCCTCATTTTTACAAAAGTGGCTTCTCACAAGAAGCGGGGATGGGAACTAACCTATTTCTAGTTATTCAACTTGGATTAAGAAAGACTTCAGCATATGAAATGGACATTCCTTGCAAACTATCAAAGGCAACTTGGTGTTCGATGGCTAGGATTTGAAAGTTTTATTCTTTTTCCTTTAACCTTCCTTTCCCTTTTTATTGCAAGTGCTGAATGCTAAAAGAAAATATCAAGGTATAAGCAGAAGGAAACCTCAGGCTTTGGATTAAGGCGGATAAATGAACGTATATTCCCCAACTCTTACTTCCCAGTTCACATCAGAATCCTGGTGAAGAGGTACACGGGGAAGGAATCCTGCACTGGGAGTGAAAGAGGATCATGGCTGACCAGAGGTTCTGACAGATTTTAGGAAGATGGAAAGCAGATGGGATGGCGATAATTAGTAAAGGAGGTTGGGCACAGTGGCTCGCACCTGTAATCCTAGCACTTTGGGAGGCCAAGGTGGGAGGATTGCTTGAGGCCAGGAGTTCGAGACCAGCCTGAGCAAGAGCGAGACCCCCATCTCTACTAAAAATCAAAAAAATTAGCCAGGTGTGGTGATGCACTCTTGTATTCCCAGGTACATGGGAGGCTGAGGCAGGAGGATTGCTTGAGCACAGGATTTTGAGGTTGCAGTGAGCTATGATGATGCCACTGCACTTTAGCCTGGGTGACAGAGTGAGACCCTGCCTCGAAAATAAATAAATAAATAAATAAATATGAAGGAAAGTTGGGGGGACCATGGCCTGAACACAAAGGAGTAGAGGCAGTCATGAAGAGGATTCCCTTGTGGGCAGAAAGGGCAGTGGAAGTAGGGGAAGGGGATGATCTGGGCCAGTAAGTAGCCACCCTCACCTCTGCCTGGGAAACAAGGCTTCTCGAGGTGGCATTAGTGCTGCAGAGTGAAGCCCCCATGCGTTACACTGAGGCTCCCCGGGGACCACTTATATTTACACAGCTCATTCAGGACATAGACCTGCATAGCAGCAGAAGACCAGCTCCCCACACCGACCAACTGAGCTGTCCGGTCACATATACAGACAGCCAAGGATCATGAGACATTCAAAGGAAACACAAACAGCACCCAAAAAAAGGGTGGGGGTGGGAAAGATTTTTCAAAACCAAAAAATTGACTCAGAAAGAAACAGAGATAACCCAGGAAACAGAAGGTAATTTTTTTAAAAAAATCTTCGTTAGTATTCTTAGAGAGATTAAGAAGATAATGCATCCATTAAAAGAATAACATTAAAAAGAATAAGCAACCACAGAAAAATGAGCATTCAGAGAACAAGAAAGTTTTCTTGGAAATAAAAATAGAATTACCAAGACAAAAGTTTATTAAAAGGGCAGAAAAAGTAAACAAAAACATTTCCTAAAATATACAACAAAAATTCAAAGTTTTTTTTTTTAAAAAGTGAAAATGGTTAAAGGACATGGAGGATTATGATGGAGGAGTTCAAGGAAAAGGAAACGAAAATGAATAAAGATGAAAAAATAGAAGAAAAATTTTCAGCAGCAAAGCTCAGTCCACAGATTGAAACAGGCCTCTGAACATGAAGGTGAATTTTTAAAAGGCACACTGCTAAATACAGCCTTAATGAAATTTCTGGACTTCTAAAATGAAGAGAAAATACAAAAATATTCCAGATGCCGAAAGGTTTGTGACAAAAAGTCAAGAATTTTATTGGCATTTGCCTGTATATCACTAGCACTGGATGCCAGAAGAGAAGGCTATTGTGCCTTCATAATTCACAAGAAAATAATTCTGAACCTAGAATTCCATGCTCATTCAAATCACCAAACAAGCCAGAGGACAAAGAATCAGAAAATTTACCTCTTACACACTTTTCCTTAAAAAAATTACTTGAGAATCTTCAAGGTAATTCAAGAAAAGGGGAGATATAGGAACTAAGAAACAGTATATCCAACCTAGGAAAGCCCAGGACGACATCTCTGCAGCAGGCTTAGCAAGCAACTATCGGAAAAGAAACAGAAAGTCGGAGATTCTCCAAAAAGAATCTGCAAGAAGAACTAATTCAATTCAATAGAAAGTATGATGAAGATGTCCGAAACTCACCATGATGTGGTACAGAAAGCGTGTGTTTCTTTTCTCAACAATTTTAAAAAGAGCTAATTGAAAAAATTCCAGGAAAAACGAGAAACTTTACAAGACAATAATGGTCTAAATATGTCGCAAACTAAAACGAGACATGCTTTTGAGCCTTATTGGAGTGAAGAAAAGGAAACACACTTGACCTTGGTGCTTGAAAATGGCTTCTCCAAGAGTTAATTTGAATAACACTAACTTGCACTCTCAAGTTAGTGCTATAAATTTATCTAAGTTCTCTTCTCACTAATTGTTTCTACAGAGAGGAATATTTGTACAATTTTGTATAAATGTACACTGTAACAGTTCTAAATTTTAGGCTTAACCTATAGACACAGCATGGAAGACCTAATTACAGTCACAGAGCCAACGGCAAATGCCGTAGACCCTGGCTGGCCTTGGGAAGACGAAACACAGCTGAGAGACGTGAGCAGGGCACAGAGGGGGACTTAGGGCCTCTACATTCCCCAGTCAACCTAGCAGAGAAGAGATGCCACTAAAAATAATAGCCTAAACATATAAAATTAAACATATCATTTGAAGTGAAGATTATTCCTGACAAAATTCAGGAAGTGATACGTTTACATGGGCTAAATTACTCATTCCTTATTGTTGGGAGTCAAGTGATACTGTCAAAAATTATAACTCACTACTTACAAACTTACGGTTTAGAGTTTTGGAGGTAACCACCCAAAACTAAAGATAGATATGGTAAAAAATTGCTGGCTCCAAAGAATGAGCTGAGGGAGATAGGAGATATTTACTTTCCATTTAATACTTTATCGTTTCTATTCCTGACACATGTTATTCTTTTTATAATGATAAAAGTAGCAAAATGATGATTATGTCTTAAATAAAATTTTAAAAATGCCAAAAACCAATTAAATTTTTTAAAAAACCAAAGCCAATGATATGTAAATTGGATATCCAGGTTCCCCCAACTTTTGATTACTTTCTCCTTTAACAGAGTAACAGAAAAATCTTGGACTTCGGGGCCAGATGGACTTGGACTCGAAGTCCAGGTTTAGCACTTACTAATAAAGTATTCCTGGGCTTAAACTACCAATCTTTCCCAAGTCTCAATTTCATCAGTCACAAACCAGTGAAAAAACTGAGCGTGAAGCATTATTACGACAATGTTTAAAAAGACAATGTATATTAAAATACATCGATAACATAGTAAAACCTGAAACGAGATAAAAGATACTAAATTACTACTATGTGCCAGGCACATATTAAGCACTCAGCAAACAATGCTAGTCGTTATCATCACTATCCCTCTCTCCTGGGTATATAGCTGGCAATTGAACAATAAAATCAAATTTAATAGCATTGTATTTCTAGGCTACCACAATAGAAGCAATCAATAATTGGATATCCTTTGTGCTGCTGCAGCAGTGCTTCTCAGGCTGCCATATGCATATGAACCACCTGGGGGTCTGGTTATAAGGGCACATTCTGATTCAGTGGATCTGGACAGGCTCCAAGGCTCAGCATGTCTAAGGAGCTCCCAGGCAAGGTGGATGCTGCATTCTCGGGACTACATTGTGAGAGTCCAGGCCCTCGAAAGATAGAATGGGCTGGCAACAGTATTTACAGATGGAAAACTTTCACATTACAAATTTGTAAAACTGAATTTTTGAAAATTTAAACAAGATAACAATGAATAGATCTATCTTGCTCTTTTGTGTTCAGAAATGACGTTAGATGATAAATGAATGCAGGCAGGGTAGACGAATCTTCCATAAAAGTCCACTGTGGTCCAACAGCTCTTGTCCCTCTGGACTCTCCAGGGATCTGTCCTTGCATTTGCTGATGCAGTCACCATGGGAACAGTTGGGCGCAGTTTGTGTCCACCCCGTCCTTTGTTCTCTTCAGGCTCCTGCTTGATTCCATGCCTTGGTCACATGCACGGGGTGGGAAATCTCTCACACTCATTTATTCCAACTCTCCACTGCCTCTTTGACAGCAGCGCATTAGGTTATTTTCACAAGTACTATTAATATTACAATAAATCTGACTCAACTAGAACAACTGGAGTGACATTTTAAATATTCTATATTTAGAATTACTTTGGAAAGGAATTTAGCAATAACCAAAAAATTTCATATGCATTTACCCTTTGAGCCAGTAATCCCACTTCTAGGAATCTACCCTGGAGATATCCCTTTTGTGGTAGGCTCAACAATGGAGCCCAAAAGATGTCCATGTCCTAATCTCCATAACCTGTGAATATATTACTTGACAGGGCAAAAGGACTCTATAGATGTGATTAAATTAAGGACTTTGAGATGGGAAGATTATCCTGAATTAATCAGGTGCACTCAATGTAACTGAAGCGTCCTTAAAGTGGAAGAGAGAGGCAAAAAAGATCAAATAATGCCATGTGAGAAGGGCTCAGCCCACTGTCTCTGGCCTTGAAGACAGGGAAGGGGCATGACCCAGGGGATGTGGGCAGCCTAGTCCAGACTCTGGAGAAGGCAAAGAAAGGGATTCCTCCCCAGGGTCTCCAGAAGGGAGCACACCCCTGCCGACGCCTTGATTTCAGCCCAGTGAGACCTATTTCAGACTTCCGACCTCCAGAACTGTAAGATAACGAATTTGTGTTGTTTTAAGCCACTAAGTTTGTGGCAATTTATAACAGCAACAACAGAAAACTAATACACCTTCCACAAATTGATATGGCATGTGCATAAGGCCATCACTGTTTTTTTGGTTTTTTTTTTTTTAAAGCTAAAGATTAGAAAGGACCCAAATGTCATCAATGGGGAACGAGTTGAATAAATACAGTGGCACATACTCTACACCTGTAAGAAAGCATAAGGAACTCTCTATACCTAACGCAGGCTGACCTTCGGGGTATATTTTTAAGTGAAAAAAAGCAAGGTGTAGACAAGGTATATAGTGTGCTTTGTGGAGGAAAGAGGAGGAAATGAGAATATATACATATTCTTATTTGGTTAAGAGAAACATTGCGAAAATAGGCCAGAAATAAATTAATAAAAATAATTGCTTATACAGTGGGGGAAGAAGGAACTAGAGAAGGAAGTAAGACTTCGCTGAATATTTTTTATATATAATTTTGACTCCTGGACCGTGTAAATCTTTTACATATTCAAGAAATAAAATTGAATTTTAAAATAATTTTAAATAACATTAAAATGTTCACATTAAATTTAATAGTTTTCTGCCTATGATCTATATTCTAAAATCTTCCCTAGTCTTTCATTCTGCTCCTAATGGAATTTTATCCCAATACAAAATAAATATCCAAGATCAAGAAACTGTTTCCTGACAGAACTGTCAAAATTGCAGCTTCATGGTGGGTTGGGACTGGCCATTTCTGCTGATTTTACTGTTCCTTAAATCATATTCTGACATGGACCTGGAACATGATTTTCAAAGCAAATAATTATAGAACAAATTCCATAGAGTTGGCAACAGCACCATCTGGTGGGTAAAACCTAATACTATAAAATTGCAGTGCATATATTTTCTTTTTTAAGGGGTGATCTCTTTTATGCTGAAATTCTATTATATGGGAGAGGGAAGCAATCAGAAATAGTTGGTAGCAAGACCTGATTGAGAACTTATTACTTCCTATGTGAAATTAAGTTTACTCTTAACACAAGATATTGATGAATTGCATTATAAAGTGCCCACGCCTGCACGAAATCCCTACTGAAACTTCATGCACCAAGAAGCAATTTTGACAAAATTTATTTTGGTATCAACCATAGACATACCAAATCCACTTTTATAGTTTTTGTAATGCATATTGTAAAAATACAGCCAGTTTTAGTAAAAAACAAAACAAAAAGAGCAAGTACGATGAATGATAAGACTGTCTCTGATTATCTGGGTTTCTAATCATGAGATGATAGGGTCTATTATGGGCCTAAAGTCATTGAATAAAATACACCTTATTTGTTTTTCATCTTTTTTTTTTTTTTTTAGCAATAGTGCCAACTGAGTGAAGTTATTTCTCTGCCTAATTCTTATCAAAAATAGGAAATTTTTCTCTTTCTTTTAAGATGACTATTTACACACGAGATCGGACTAGAGAACTGAGGCAATTAGGCAGTTTGGAGTAAAAATAACTTTCGCTTTAAAATCTTAAAAGAATCATCATAAAAATACTATTTGGATAATTGTTTCAATTCAATGATGTTTCAATTGCTGCAACGCCCAAGTGGCTGTCAGACAAATCAATTCAGTTCAAAAGATATTTGCTGACCATCTCCTGGAGACGCCTAAGAGACAGGAAGCTTCTTTAAAATTAACTGGAGAGCTTTGCAGTTAGTCATCGGATTAAAAGTGGCTGATACTGGCATAGAGGGTGGGGATATGTGGCTGAAGGACATGGCTTGACGTCCCAAGGATGGAGAAGAAATAACCAGAAGAAAGGGAGGAAGGCATGGCGATGAGCAAAAGGAGAAAAAAAAAAAAAAAAAGCAATAGACATGCATAAGGACAAAAAAAAAACCAGGACTCTAACAAAAAGGGAGAAAGAAAGTTCTAGAAATTCATGTGCAATTTTCTCATAAGCAAAAGCAAAGGTTACAGATATTTTGCTAACACTGAGTTATAAGTGAGGTTAGATTCAGGAATTACCGTCTCTCCGCGCGTCTGCTATCACCCTAGCTGCAGACTTGCTCATCACGTGCACGATGTAGAGGGGACAGTTGGCAGCACTGGCTATGGTGATGGCTCTCAGCGTGGCCTCTGCCTCCACTGCTTCTGGGCGGCACAGCTCGTGGCCCTCGGGGCCTGTTATCCCCAGTGCCAGCATCTTCTTTGCTCCCTAAAAAGACAGCAAGAATGTAAAAAGACAGCAGGAATGTGTACATGCACGAAGAAGGTTTACTAATGACAAACATCATTATTTTGTCATATATTAAATACTCTGCCAGGCTTTTAGATTTGTTAAGTATAGGTGGGTGTATATGTGAATGTGTTTGTGTGTGTACAGTGTGTGTATTTGGTAAAATTTTTTAATATTTTGATCATATATGTTAATTTTCCATATGCATATTTCACTGTCAAATTCTTTCGATTGAAAAAGTGAAAAAGATATGAGGTTAGTTCTAATCACATTCTTTGAAAAGCAATGTCCATATTTAAGACTTAATATTGATTCAGACAAACAGAATAAAATACTATAGATCCTTGTTGCAGTGACTCTTTGTAATTTACTAGATAATTAGTTCTCTTGTGTTTACGGAATCCATAGTATTCACTGGTGCCCCAGCCCAACCCACTAAATGATATTGACCAGTAATTTTCCCTCTCCAAAATTTTATTTCTTCCTTTAAAAAAAGGCAGGAAGTCAAGACTCCAAGTGGTAAGATGACTTGCCAGGTGTCAAGCAGCTAGGAAGTGGAAGAGTCAAATTTAAGCCCTGGCCTGTATGTCTGTTTTGTTTTACAGCTCACGCTCTCTTCTCATTATCCCCTGCTGCCTCCTGGCCACTGAGCCTCAATCTCACTCACTTTAGTGGGAGCTGAGCCTAAGGAGAGAAAAAAGATCAGCTAATATAAAGGGTAAGAGACAGCTCCTTAAATCTTGCAGATGGTGTACCCTTCAGGCATTAATAATGGAACTAACATGAGAAATAAATATCATCTAGATTGCTCCAGAGCACATGTTAATACCCAGTTTCTGAAAAGAGCAGGGCTTTGAACAGCTACCTAATACACGGTGTAAGTTGTCGGATGACACTGATTGATGTTGGCCACGCTCTGGCTTTCTGAACTAGTAGCTACTAAACAACAAGAAAAGTGTGCTGGGGGACACAAAGAAAAGTATTTGTGTTTTTATAACAGCATGTGTTTGGGCTCTAATAGCTGGTTTGAAAAGGGAAAATCCTCAGTCAAATGCATATACCACCTGAATAAAACGTGGAGCAAGGACTTAAGTAAACTGAGTCAAGTGTTTCTAAGCCGCAGAATATCCGCTTCTGGATTTCTGTCCTTCCAATGCTGTATTTATTCATTTTTTAAAAACTTCTTTTTTATTTCAGCGTATTATGGGGGTACAAATGTTCAGGTTATGTATAGTGCCCTTGCCCCACCCGAGTCAGAGCTTCAAAAGCGTGTCCATCCCCCAGATGGTGTGCACCGCACCCATTAGGTGTGAATATACCCATCCCCTCCTCCCCACTCCCACTTGCCCGACACCAGATGAATATTACTACTACATGTGCACTTAAGTGTTGATCAGTTAATACCAATTTGCTGGTGAGTACATGTGGTGCTTGTTTTTCCATTCTTCGGATACTTCACTTAGTAGAATGGGCTCCAGCTCTATCCAGGATAATACAAGAGGTGCTAGATCACCATTGTTTTTTATGGCTGAGTAGTACTCCATGGTATACATAGACCACATTTTATTAATGCACTCATGTATTGACGGACACTTGGGTTGTTTCCACATCTTTGCAATTGTGAATTGTGCTGCCAATGCTTTAAATGAGTTTACCTACACAGTAGGGTCAATGGTCTTACCTTAAGTTACAGCTGTTTTCTGTAGAAATGGCCTCATTTGTGTAGAGGGTTTGGAATGCAAATGCTTACCTCTGCAATTAAGTCTCCGTTTTCTGCATGGACCTGAGCAATTGCTCCAATTTCCTTGCACTGAGAGAAGGCTGCATACAGCTCCGCGTCTCTCACCATGTACACATCTTTATAGGCCATAAACATCTTGAAAGAGTTAACGCCTTTATCTTGGGCAAGGATGTTCATTTCTTCTTTAACCTAAAAGGGAACAACAACAAGAAGTCACTCTAAGTTAACCAATAATTTCAACATTCTCCAAAACATTACATCAGAAGAAGACTAGGAAATATAAGAACAACAGTTTAGCTACAGAAAAATGCAATTAAGTCCTTGATCTTTCTCTCAGGTTATACCCCATTCATCTGATAAATTGCTGCTGCTATGATACTTTTTGAGACAGACTCTTGTTATGTTGCCCAGGCTATCTCAAAATCCTAGGCCCAAGCGATTTGCTTCGGCCTCCTGAGTAGCTGGGACTACAGGTGTGCACCACCACACCCGTGCCTGGCTGCTACGATACTTTTAAATCATGAAAAAGTTAATCGCTTCCCCCAAAGTGCTTCATTTCTGTACTTGGATATAAAATTCTCTACATCTACCTCCCAATTTGAGGAAATTATTCTAGAAAATGAGGGCGAAGCCATGTGGCAGCAACAGAAGCAACCATGGATCCAGAAGAAAGCACAGTCACTGTGAGGCAAGATTTCAGGCTCAAATCTGAAAGCAACGGGTAGAGTTCTTAGAGGGAGGAAGTACAATGTGTGAGCTGACCCAGGCGTGCCTGAGGAAGTATTACACAAGCTCGGCGTTTGGCTGTAGAGCCATGGCAGGCACGTGCCCCTTTGGCAGCTCCCAGGAGGTGAGAGCTGGCTGCTCACACCACCCCAGACCAGTCGGAAGCTTGGGGTCCTTTGGGGTTGCCAAGGGTAAGGGGCAAGTCAAGATCAAAGCCAACTCAGTAATTGCCCTTGTAGGTCCAATTCAAGTCTCAATAAGGATTAAAAATTTCAAAGGGAAAATCAGTAAATTTGATCAAATAAAACTATTTGAACCTCTATATGTTAAAACACACACACACAAATAACAAAAAAGATAACAAGCATAGCATTACTGTTCTTATTAATAGTTGACAAAAGCTCTTTCAACTTGGTAAGAAAAACTCTAACAGTGCAGGTGAAAAATGTTGCCGACAATTCATGGAGTAAATACAAATGACCAATAAACATATGCAAAAACATGTTAACCTTCCTACTAATTAAAAAGTGCAAAGGCTGGGGGCGGTGGCACACTTCTGTAATCCCAGCACTTTGGGAGGCCAAGATGGGAAGACCGCTTATGCTCAGGAGTTCAGAGTTTGAGGCTGCAGTGAGCTATGATCGTACCACTGCACTCTAGCCTGGGCAACGGAGGGAGACCCTGTCTCAAAAAAAAAAAAAAAAAAAAAAAGTGCAAAATAAAGCAATGTAATTTTTTTCTATTGAATCAACAAAGTTTAAAAATGATAATATTAAATATTACATTTGAAGTTACTCATTTCCATCACTATTTATTTCCTTACTAATTTTCCTGACTCTTCTTGATGGTGTTTTATCACCTGGCATATTTTGTATTTATTTGCTGATCCCCTGTCTGCCCCACTGGGAGTTCGAACGCATGAGAGATAGAGCTGTGTAAGGTTTGTCCACCGTCATAGCCTAGAACAGTGCCTGGTACATAGTAGCCACTCAATAACTATGTGCTGAATGGATGAATAAATTAATTACTAATTAATTAATTAATATAGAAAAAGGAATGGAAAAAGCTCCAAAATTTTGAGAGGGGACAAGTGATGAGATGAGCTCCAAGATAAGTTAAGTGACAACAGCAAGGAGCAGAACATGGTATAGTGTACCTCATTTTTTTCCTCTAGTTTCAAATGTTCTACAAGGAGTGTATTATTTTGCTAGTCAGAAAAGAAATGCTTTAAATGTTGTTTGCATATATACATCATGGACTTCCAAAGGAAATTATTAAATATGATCTACATTGCTTACATGAAATATATTTTACTCCCTGAGTAGAAGAGCCTTTTCGAAAGGTGAACTCATTAATCATCCTTTTCATTTTTGGAGAAAAATTAACTTAAGCTGTGGACTATAAACCTTGCTATTATGTTTGCTGCACTATCTGTGAAAGACTGATTACTTGTTGTATATTAACTTGGTGTGTACAGCCCTGCAATCGTGTAGGAAGATTACCCTGTCAGGATACAGCTGGGAGAACACTCAGGAAAGCGTCCCGGACCGACCCTTCCTCTCTCAAGATGGGTCAGGAGTGGGAATGGATGCACCTGATTTTAGAGAATTCTAAATTTAGAATTTCCTTGATTTTTCCCCAGAAATTAAACATTTCTAATCGAAGTTCTAATCTGTTGGAAAGTACTGTTTAAAAGATTCTGAGGATGTTGAAGTTGAGAAAAAGAGAGATAAGTACTTTTAAAATTACATTTAAAGCATTTAGAATTCGTAGATTAAATATTAGGAGAAGCCGTTGTGAATGAGAGTAAAAGATTTATCCAGTCGTCTTTTTAGTTTTAAAAATTTCAGTTAATAATACTTCACAGGATTCAAAATTCAAAAGGCACCAAAGAACACACGATGAAAAGTCTTCCCTCCAGTTCTGTCCTCCCGTCCTCCAGGAAGCAACCAACACCACCAGTGTCTTGCTCTTGTACAGAGCCAAGACAAGGGGACAAATGGAACAAATTAGAACCCAGGTGCGTTACCTGGTCACTCCACCAGGTCACCGCCACGTGAAGGCTGTAGTCGCAGCAGACTTGGGGATCCGCCCAGCCCCTCCAGGTCTCGAAGGCCTCCATGAGGGACTGGCCTTTCTGAGGAATGGCGAAATCAAGGATCATGGTGGTGCCTCCTGCCAGAGCAGCCTGGAATCACAGGAGGGATTCGACAAGTTGTCAGCGTTCTAGTGGAGTCATTATCACCTCGAACAATGTGCATTTGCAAGCAGTTGGGCAAACGTATTGGGCCAGGGAATTGCACAGATGCTGCCTGTTTAATTGACCCAGAGAGACACGAATAGGCTTTCTATGAATTAAAATTTGGAGTATTAAAACTGCTAGAATTGCTTCTGCAAAAAGAATGCTGTATCTGGTACGATGAAAATGGCTTTGACCCAAAGAAAACAGAGTGAAGACTGTAAAAAAAAAAATCCAACATCGAAAAGTGAAAAAGATTCCAACATTTTTCTTTTCAAGAAATTATTTTCATTATCATAAGATTCCAATTTATTAGGGTCCATCCTGGTGAATTGTACCTGCAACTGCCCTGTGATCCACGCGGAATCCTGGGAGACTTACACAGTTCCTGCCCTGCCTTCATCCTCTGTGACCAACTGATGACTCCTTCATCCCTCTCTGAGTCACATCTGCCCTCTCCCTACACCCCCTGCCCTGGCCATCTCTCACCTTGGCCACTGTAACAGAGTCTTGATTGGTCTTCGTCTCCCACCCCCTCCAACACAAACCCCTCGTGGCAACGAGAGGGATATTTCCAAAGCACAAAGCAACTCCAAAGATGAAAGCTAATGCTTTTCACTGCCTCTGCAGTAAAGTTTAATCTCCTTTACATGGTCTGTAAGTCCCTGCATTCTGCCTCAACTCTCAATATACTTGTTAGTGTATTATTATTACATTACATCATGACTAAATTAAAGACTGTTGCTAAATCAAATGCCTTTGACTAATTATTTAAATTGATTTCATTTGAACTAAAATCACAAGGATCACAAGGTAGTTAATATGCCTTTTTTTTTTTTTTTAAGAAGAGACAGGGTCTCACTCTGTTGCCCAGGCTGGAGTGCAGTGGCCCGAGCATAGCTCACTATAACTTCAAACTCCTGGGCTCAAGCGATGCTCCCACTTTAGCCTCCCAAGTAGCTGGTACTACTGGTACGCACCACTACGATGGGCTAATTTTTCTTATTTTTTGTAGAAACACGGTCTCACTATGTTGCCAGGCTGAACTCCTGGCCTCAAGTGATCCTCCTGCCTCAGCTGACCAAACTGCTGGAATTACGGGTGTGAGCTACAGAGCCCAGCCATTGATATGCCATTGATTGTTATATTAAAGCAATGTAGGTAAAGAAAACAAACATAGTCGAGGAGGGATGAAGCGCAGAGGTTTAGGGCAGGGACCCAGTAGGCTCACTGGTACTTGGATGAAAAGCTCAGATTCAATACTTATTACCTGTGGTAATCCGAGTCATTTCTTAATCTCTGTGTGGCTTCGATTCCTCATCTGCAAAGTGAGGACAATCATTGCACCTAAACCATAGGCTTGTTAGGAGACGCTAAGCAGAGGTGATGTACAGAGTTCGACCCGTAAGTGCCTTATAAGCTTCAGCACCACTCTTTCGGGATTTGGAATTTTTCCACCTTTCCTGCATCATCTCATCTCATCATCAGAAAGGGGGCTGTCACAACACAGAGGGAGCAGAGCCACCGGGGTCTCTCCCAGGCCCCCAGCACCCTCCCCACACAGCCTCCCAGATACACCGAGTGCTCTATGCCCTACCTGGCGTACTAGCTCTATTCTAACTCCTTCTGGCTTAATTCAATAGATTTTTATGTTTCCTTAAGTCACTTGGCCTCACTCCAGATCTTTTTACTCTTGAAAATTTCACTTTTTGTACAGGATCCTGTACATCGTTTCCACCTTTGAATAGCACTGCCTTATCCACGGCAAAACAATACATGTTTGCCTTTCTTAAGACACCCTTATTGGTGAAATGACAACACTAGAAAAATTCCTTGGGCTCTGTATTTTTATTTGAATACAGATTAATCTTCTTACTTTCTGTCTTCTTAAAGTGTCTTCCCGATATGACGCAGACATCCTTTGAGGATGAAGGGCATTTTTCTAATAGAATGTGCTGTTAATTAAAGGGTTAGAAGAAAGTACTTTTCTAGTGTTTACTGAACTAGAAAATCAAGCTTAAAGAACTGTTCTTTCTGTTCTTTCCCTATTAAAAGTCTAACACATGCAGGATGTGAAGAAACTGGATACACCGCTGGTAGGAATGTAAAATGGTGCAGCTACTTTGGAAAACAGTTTGAACTTTCTCTGAAAGTTAAACGCAGAGTTACCATATGACCCTAGCAATTCCATTCCTAGGAGAAACAAAAACATGTCCACACAAAAACTGGTACACAAATATGCAGAGCAGCATTATCTATAGTAGCCAAAAAGTAGAAACAACACAAATGTCCATCAACTGATGGATGGATAAACAAAGTGTGGTATATTCATACAATGGGATCATCACATATTGTATGATTCCATTTGTATGAAGTGTCCAGAAGAGGCAAACCCACAGAGACAGCAAGTAGAGCAGTGGTTGCCTGGGGATGGAGGGGATGGGGAGGCTTGAGGGTGACAGCTAAAGGGTGCAGTGTTTCTTTTGGGGGTGAGAAAAATGTTCTGAAATTGATTGTGGTGTTGATTGCACAGCTCTGTGAACATACTAAAAACCATTGAATTATACACTTTAAATGGCCGAAGTGTATCGTATGTGAATTTCATCTTCATAAAACTGTAACCAAAAAAAGTCTACCACATGCAAGCCATTACATGGAGTCAAGGGGGTAGGCTGGTCACACAAATAATCAGACAGAGATTCTGCCCTTGGAGTGTTTATGGCCTAGAGGGGGAGATAGAAATATGAATAAATAAATACAATAAAATTAGATTGTAATAACAGGTAGTAAGATTGAAAGGACAGTGGTTCCCTCTAAGTCTACTGGTATAATAAACAATAGTATAGAAATTGCTAAAGGGAATCTAAAAAATGCTAAGCTCCCTAGAGGAGGTGTAGAGAAAAAATGGGAATTCAGAGAAGGGAAAGATCAGCTCAGAGATCAGAGAAAACCTGGATTTAAATTAGGATTAGGACATACATATGGAAGTTGCCAATGAAGTATAAAAATATCTAACTCAGGCTGGGTGTGGTGACTCATGCCTGTAATCCCAGCACTTTGGGAGGCTGGGGCGGGAAGATCACTTGAGGCCAGGAATTCAAGACTAGCCTAGGCAGGCAACATAGCCAGACCCTGTTCCTACAAAAAATTGAAAAATTAGCCAGGTGTGGCGGCTCCTGCCTGTAGTCCCAGCTACTCAGGAGGCTGAGGCAGGAGGATCACCTGAGCCCAGGAGTTTGAGGTGGCAGTGAGCTGTGATTGTGCCATTGTACTCCAGCCTGGGTAACAGAGCAAGACCCTGTCTCAAAAGAAAATAAATAAATGAGAATAATGATAATATCTAACTCATAGTGAGTGCTTAGCATGTGCCAGGAACTACTCTGATGTTTGCATGTTTTAGTCATCGCAACAGCTCTGCAGTCGGTACTATGTTGACCCCATTTTAGAGTGGAGGAAACTGAGCACAGAACCATTCAAGAACTTGGCCAAAGCCTCACAGCCAGCAAGGGACAACGGCAGGATTGTCCATAGTCATCGGGCTCCAGAGCCTGTGCCTGCAGGAAATGCGAATGCGAACAGCACAAGGGAAAGCTCTGAGGACGGGGGAGTCAGAGGAAGAGGCAGCAGCTCAGCAGAAAGTGTAAGGGGCAGAACTGAGGTGGCTGGGGACCATATAAAATTGTGGTCCCCAGAGGAAGAAGATAGGGCAGTGCTGGTTTCTAGGCAAAAGGATTCAGGCAAGCCAACTTAACCAGGATGATGGAGAGGTGGCAGATGAGGACCACCATCTGGCACTTACAAGAGCCTGAGTTCAGAGGGGAACGTCTTAGTGTGGGGTTCTCAGGCACGTGTCCACTTGGTGGTGTCTGCAGACAGGAAGAAGCACAGACCTGATGCCGAAGAGCATTCGAGGCTGGGAGAAAACTGTGGGCGTGACCTGGTAAAGGATGCCAGGGGGGTCCTGAGGTTGGCTGAAGTGACCAGGGAGAGGGAAGCAAAACATGATAACTGAGCCACAATATCATGCTCCAGATCATACCAACACTTAGCATGAAACTAACCAGTGCTGAGCTCTGCAGAACGTTTACAGTGGCTATTTCTGGGTGGTATAATTATAGGCTATTTTAATTTTCCTCTAGTTAAATTTTATTTTCAATATTTGATAAATTCTCTATAAAAAGTATGGCTTTTATAAGAAAAATTATTTTACCCACATATGACACAAAGACATACATACATGTACAGTCATGTGCCGCATAACGTTTCAGCCAACAGTGGACTGTGTATTTAATGGTGGTCCCATAAGATTACAATACCATATTTTTACTGTACCTTTCTATGTTTAGATACACAAATTCTTACCACTGTGTTACAATTGCCTACAGTATTCAGTACAGTAACATGTTGAACAGGTGTGTAGCCTAGGAGCACTGGGCTATACCACATGGCCCGGGGCGGGGGGGGTGGGTAGCAGGCTGTGCCACCCAGGTGTATGTAAGTTCACTATGGTCTTCACACAACAACAAAATCACCTAAAGATGCATTTCGCAGAATTTCAAAGCTCTTCAGTAAGGACTGATCGCAAACGCTCCACCTGCGTAGTTACAGTAACTAGGAGCAGGAAACAGACAGGAGAGGGGCAGCCACTTATCTTTTCTTTGTTTCTTGCCTGTTTCTTCTCCCCAGTCTTCCTCCCTCTCTTCACCCCCACACTGTGGAGGAATTTAGAGGAACTATAGTGAATGGCAGAGGACAGCCTGGGCTGAGTTTTCCTCATGTTACTATTAAATGAATGAAACCTAATTGCTTCTTTTGTTTTTACTTCTGATTGACTTGTCTCCACTTTTATTTGTCAGTTAGCTAAAGAAAATGCATTTACCTTTTCTAATCTTGGCTCATAAATCAATTCTTTCAGCTCCTAATTACTTTGGCTGGTCTCCCTTGAAAACCTTCCAATTTACCTAACACCCTCTTTTGGGGGACGGGGAGTCTTTGCTGTCTCCAGCGCAAATGCAATGGAGCATGGAGATAAACTCTAGCCAACAGTTCGTTGGTCATAATATTACATGACACGAGATTTTATTTAAGGATGTATTCTGCTGTAATCATGATGGAAAGGACAGTGGTTCCCTCTCGTCCTTGGGCATACATTCCAGGACGCCCAGTGGACATCTGAAACCGCAGATAGTACTGAACCCCTTTATATACATGCCTATGAAAAAGTTTAATTGATAAATTAGGCACAGTAAGAGATTAACAACAATAACTAATAATAAAATAGGACAATTATAACAATATGCCAACATCACTATTCTTGCGCCTTGGGCAGCTATGAAGTAAAACAAAGGCTACTTGAACACAAGTACTACGGTAACTGCACAGTCGATTTGATAACTGAGCCGGCTACTAAGTTACTAGTGGGCAGGGAGCATCTACAACATCAGTATGCTGGACAGGGGTGATTTATAGCCCAGGCTGGACGGGGCAAGGATGTCGTGAGATTTTATCACACTACTTAGAATGGCACACAATTTAAAACTTACGAATTGTTTGTTTCTGGAATTTCCCATTTAATATTTTCGGACCATGGTAACAGAAGTCATGGAAAGGAAAACCATGGATAAGGGAAGACTACTATATCCAAAAGCATTTTCTCCCTTCTAATGGTGCCACCAACTTTTCATTTCTAAGCTGGAAGGAGTGACTTTGCTTCACTAACATCCATCACAGGGCCTGGTCCGTCCAAGTAAAACAAAAAGAAGCCCAATAGTATGTTTGAGCCTTAGGAAGTAAAGCTCTTGGCTGAATTTCCAGCTCTCTCATAGTCATTAAGACCTATGAAAGCTAAATTCATGATCCTGGTTTACGTCCCAAATCCAGGAGCTTCAGCTTTGTGACTCCCCAAGTTCAAAATACTAGTTGTACCATCATCCATCCTAGTGTGCAAAACAGAAACTTAAGAAACACCCTTGACACCTGCCTCTCTTCTTCCCTGAATCCCCAAATCCAATTGGTCAACAAACCCCTGGAGGCTCCTCCTACCTTGTCCAGGAGTCTCTCTCTCCCTTCCTGCGTCTTCACCTCCCCTGCCTGGTGCCACCTTCCTCTGAATGTCAGAAATGGGAAGGGAAGTGGAAGCAGAAAGGAAGAGGGCCATAAAGAGGGAGTTAATGAGTAGGCTGCCACTGTGCACCACTGGAGTCCATCCCCCAGGGACCCAAGGAGGGACACTAACCACAACGCCAAAGTGAGAGGTACACTTGTGTACACCTGCCCAGGCTACTTGCCACTTCCGATCTTTCATTGACTTCCCTTTGCTCTTGAGATGAAGAAAAGACAATGGTTATACAACCCACAGGGCCCTGCGTGCTCTGAACTTTAGCTTTCTCCCGGCTTTCTGTTGAGTCCCCCTCCCAGCTCACTCAGCCCCTCCAGTGGCACTGCCCCTTCCTGTCTTAGGAAACCTCCATTCCTTCCCACCTGGGAGAGAGACAGCACCCATGTTCTTCCCTCCCTTAACCCCTTCTGTACCTAGTCTAACAAAGCTTAATCCTGGTGCATGCTAGAATTTTACCCCATCCCCCAGGGATTCTGATTTAATTAGTGTTGTTTCATTTCTACATGCCCTGTGGCCATGACAGTGCCTGGCATGTAAATACACTCTCTAGATGTTTGAAGGAGAAAGGAAGAAAGGGACCAGTGAATTTTCCCCAAAAGTAATGAGATGGAATAACTATGATGTTTCACTTTTCCAGTAGCAAACTGGAAAGGCCACGTAAGTTGCTTGTTAGTGTGAAATGTCATTTCCCCAAAATATTGCTAGCCTTAGCAGCAATATTTTCTGAATGCTGAATACTCAGTTTTGACCAAAGCCCAGTGTTAACTAGGACTTTTAACAAATAAAATTACAGTCTATTTCTGTACTACACCTCAAAGAATTTCTTGATTTTAAAAAAGAATTACATTTTGTTATATTTGGTTATATTGGTTATTTTTAAGGTCTTTTCTCTTATGTGTGAACAACAGATCCTCAGGACTCAGGAACTCATTCATGACAATCACTACAACATGCAATTTCCACGTTAGATGCAACGAAACATAACCGAAAAATTGAAGTATCCTCCCTCAACTTGTTACTTGACATCTGAGAAGAGAACACAAAGGTGTTCAGATGTAGATGCTGGGCAGATGCCAAAGCTCACTTATCAGCCTAGTAACCTGCTCAGAAACACAGCCTGGTGGCGCAGGCCATTGTGACTAGCACCTTAGCAAAAGGCAAAATGCCAGATGTCACTTATCTCAAGTGTTCACTCAGAAATAGTTACGATCATCAAAGTGACGTCTACAAGGCCAAAAGTCTGCTGTATATTAATATAATTTATTATTAAAGATGATAGTTCTCTAGGCTGTTGCCAAGAATAAACACTGTAGTTTTCATCTCCATAACCCTTGCACAATGCCTGACACTTAGTGGGTTTCTAAGAAATATTTGCTGACTAAATTGATGGAACCTAACAACCAAAGTGAAAAATCCTTAGTTCACAATTGATCAGTATTAGATGGCAGTTAATGGTCCAGAAGATGCCATTGCAGCATGAACATTATTTTGAGCTGAAGACATTTAAGAAAAGGTTTTTTTCTTTCTCTTTCTCTCTCTCTTCCTCTGTTACTTTTCTTTCTTTTTTCTGAAATCCCAAATCCACCATAAAGAGGAACCTCCCCAAAGAGCTCAGTTGTCGTAAATACCCTCTCCAGGAATTTCACAATCAGGAAAGACTGACTCATCACCACAGACTAGAAGCCTGCCCCACACCTAAATAGACATTGTCACAAAAACCATCATATGTCCTGTCTGTTCTCCCAAGGGCCCATTTATCTTTCCTAAAAGTCATTTGTTTTCCTGTAAGTGCACTTTCTCCCCCTAACCTTCTCCTATTAAGTCATTTGTTTTCCTGTAAGTGCCTGTTCCCCTTACCCTTTCCCCAATTGGCAGTATGAGTCATCCATAGCCTCTGCCCTGGTTGCATAATTTTGTCTATGAACACAAGCGATAGAATCATTTAACTAAAAAAAAAAAAAGACGGTATATAAACCCCAAATTCTAACTCCCTCCTTGAATCACATTTTTCTCTGAATTCCCACATATGTATGTGAACTTTAAAAAATCTGTCTTTTGTGAATTTCTCTTTTGTCAGTTTAATTTGCGGGCCCCCAATCACAACCTAAAAGGTTAGAGGAAAAGATTTTCCTCCCTGACAGCTGCATCACGCAAACCATGACTTCTAGACTACTTCTGTCAAACACTGAAAACACTCAGGCCAGACAAATGAGGGAGAAAACAAGCTGTGGAAGTGAAAAGCATGGGTTACTTGCATATGAAAACTGAAAGAAGGCAAGTCCTAAAATCTGCTAAGTTCAGTGAATGGATTCCTAGCACACAACACCCTCGATAGGGCCAAAGCCTTAATGTCAAATTAATTTTCGAGGTGTATTTTTTTCTTCCTCTGATTAGTCCAAAGGTTAACTGTGCAATTATTAAGTGGCCACTCAAGGAAACCATAGAATTACAAACCTTAGAGCTGGAACATGCAAACTACTAATACAACATGAACTTTCAATGGTCAGCCTCACCAGTTTTTAAAGAAATGATCTTTTAAAAACATTAAGAATTTCTCTGTTTTCCCTATTAAATGGACAGATTTTTTTTTTAAGGTCAGTGTCCACCATTGGCCAGGATGTAGTGAAATGGGAATTATGGGAGCATAAACTGAAGAACCCTCTGAATGTACGTAACAAACTCCTCTAAGATGTGTCTAATACTCGTTGGCCCACGTATTTCACTCTAAGGGATGATTTCTGGGCAATCATCAAGAATATGAACCGTGATTTACATACAAGGATGTCTGTCACAGCGTTGCTATTTATTAGCAAAAACTAGGAGCCACCAAAATGTCCACCACCTAGAAGATGAGAATGGAGCCATTCACAGTTCGGGAAACAGGAAGAAAAATGGGCCGGGTGCCGCAGGGATCAGGGCAGGGTGGGGGATACATTTGGTTTGGAACATGCTGTTTGAGGTGCTTCTGGGACATCCAGGTTGTGATATCTGAAGGCAGGCAGTAACGGAGGCTTGGAGCTTAAGAGAGATGGAGACTAGAGAGAAAGATCTGAGACTCAGCCTCCAAGAGGATAATGGGGCCACAAAAATCTTACTATCCAGTGAGATTTAGGGGCCTGGGGCAATGGTTAATGAATAAGGCTGACTCCAAACAGTATGCCCAATTTGGTAGAAGGAAAAAAACGTTTATATGCCCCTCTCAAAAGAAAAATCTGAAAGGATAAGTAACCAAATGTTAAAATTATAGATGATTTCCATATTATTTTTCTTTATACTCCTCTGTATTTGTCTTTCTTTCTTTTTTTTTTGAGACAGAGTCTCACTCTGTTGCCCTGGCTACAGTGCCGTGGCGTCAGCCTAGCTCACAGCAACCTCAAACTCCTGGGCTCAAGCGATCCTCCTGCCTCAGCCTCCCGAGTAGCTGGGACTACAGGCGTGAGCCACCATGTCCGGCTAATTTTTTCTATATATTTTTAGTTGTCCAGCTAATTTCTTTCTACTTTTAGTAGAGACGGGGTCTCGCTCTTGCTCAGGCTGGTCTCGAACTCCTGAGCTCAAACAATCTGCCCGCCTCAGCCTCCCAGAGTGCTAGGATTACAGGCGTGAGCCACCACTCCCGGCCTTGTATTTTTCTTTCTTAAAAAACAGTTTATTGGTTTAACTAATGTATATTGAGCAACTATAATGCTCCAGCATTTTCTTAAGGGCTGGATGATAAGTACATATTGTTTTTACAAGTTTTAAAAATATTTTTTTAGTTGTTCAATCTAATCAATGCCTCATTTCAAAGATAAGAAAATGTTGACATTCCCAGCCAGGTTAAGTGGCTCACGCCTGTAATCCTAGCACTCTGGGAGGCCAAGGCAGGAGGATTGCTTGAGCTCAGGAGTTCGAGACCAGCCTGAGCAAGAGTGAGACTTCGTCTCTACTAAAACATAGAAAGAAATTTCGCCAGGCAACTAAAAATATAAAAAAAATTAGCTGGCTGTAGTGGCATGTGCCTGTAGTCCCAGCTACTTGGGAGGCTGAGGCAGGAGGATCTCTTGATCCCAGGAGTTTGAGGTTGCTGGGAGCTAAGCTGACTCCACGGCTCTCTACCGGGCAACAGAACAAGACTCTGTCTCAAAAAAAAAAAAAAAAAAAAAGAAAAGAAAAGAAAAGAAAATGTTGACACTCGCGAGAGAGGAAGTGACTTGTCAGAAGAGGTCACGCAGTCAGCCATGCAGTCAGCCCACATAGCTCCACCCAGCCTGGAGCCCTGGCAAGCAACAGAAAAAGGGATTTGCTTTGCAGTCAAAGTTTCTGGAGCAGAGATCTTCAACAAGTTGAGGGAGCTCTATAAATACAACCATAAATGTGTGCTTAATCACATGTCTTATACTGTCTTGTAAGTAACCGCCTCGATGGCATTTTACCAAAAAGTTTCAAAGCAAAGTATAATTTCCTTTCTCAATAATTTTGAGAACTTTTTGTCCTTTACAAAAAAGACAAAGAAAAGAGAAAAGCATGTTGCATGGTTTCCCAATTTTTAAAAAGACGATTCTTCTGCCAGCTACTAACACTACCAGGTTCTTAGAGAGAACCCACCCACTTCAACTTCAACTTGCATACCTATGTGAATATAAACATATGTGTTTGAAAACTTGCAGAACTCTCATAATTCACTCTCTTATCACAGCACGTAGAAAAGCAAAGTCATAATTTCTTTAAGTGTATTGAATTCACAATATCCATTGAATAAAAACACCTCATTGTCCTTCCTCACGGATATTGAATTACTGGAAGACCACTGTACATCTAGTACAGACCAACAAAATGATATATGATTTCTTTAAAGCAGAACATTATTCATTAGTTACATCAGAGAGCTTTTACCTATAATTAAGAAAATCGATGATAGGCTTATAACCAATCTCTGACATGAATTAGATTTACAAAATATATAACCTTTAGTTGACTTGTATTTCATTTGTTAAATTGGGTCCCATCACGATCTTGTGATCAATAAATAGAATACCACAAACAGCATCCCGTCTATTTGTCAGGTATTATAAATGGTCAGCCTGGTGGATGCAGAAAGCAAACATCTATCGTTCTAACCTTTCAGGACCCATCTCCTGAAAGCGTGATATATCTTTTCTACTTTATGCCTTTCTCTACTTAAGGCACCCATTTCTGTCCCCTTAGAGATGATGTGGCTATAAATGCACGTACAAATGCCTTGCCAACCTAACACCTGCAATGTGTATTTATTTTGATAACTTTTAACTGCCTCTAGGTTTGGGTAGCTGGAGAGCTACTGTATTTTCTAAAGATGATGTCTGCTCTAGTTTTTAGGAAAGCCATCTCAAATTAATGTGCAACTTAGATGGCTTTCTCAAGCAATCTTGCCACCCTCACAAATCTGACATTAGATGTTTTTTCAAAGGAATAGAGCTTGGTGGGTAAGAGCTTTAGTGAAGGGGTCAGGCAGTACTGAATCTGAAGAGTCACTAGGTCGGTCACTTACAGAAGTAGGTGTGCGACCTTGGGCAGGTAACTTAGGTTTCAATTTCCTCAGTTGTAAAAAGTAGATAATGGCACCTGGGATTGCTGGAAGATAATGTACAAGTTAGCACAGTGCCTGGTATGTGGCAAGTGCTTGATAAAATAAGTGTTACTTAACAGTATTAATAAGAAGATGTTTTTTAAGTTTAACATATACAACCAGATTTTATAAGCCTTGTCCCTGGCTCCCCAAAACAAAGAGCCACCAACGTTGCCTGGGAATTATTGTGAAGACTAGGAAAGCAGACAAAATAACTCCATAAGGCCCTTCTTCCAGAACTCAGGCCAATGTGTTCATGTTCATGTGTATCTGTGTTTACCCATCTGGTTCCCTTTATGAAGCCTTATCTGTTTCTGAGGGTGGGGGTGGTTAGCTCCTGGGATCCAATCAACCAATT